>LLKJ01000118.1:0-102574 GCA_002242865.1 Clarireedia sp. CPB17 | reverse complement strand
AGTCTAGGGGGGTGTATAAGATGAGGGTGGGATATGTATTAGATGTGGGAGATAGACGGCGTATGGGTGAGTTGTGATTGGATTCTTGGAAGTGTATCTGAGACAATGGCAGAGATGCGGCGAATAGGCGTAGGCGGGGGGTGCTGGCTACTATTTGAAAGGTTGGATGATTTATGAAGTGTTAATGGTGAGATGTGTTGAGATACGTATATTGGAATGAGGCTCACGACGATAAGGGAAGGTATGTGCATAGCAGCTACGTCTTCTGGTTGCGTGGAGATTGGTTGCTGTGAATGTGCGGCTCGTGGATTGTGATCTTTCCATTTGAGCGTAGTTTAGCTTCATTGAATGACTTTCAGAGTTGCTAACCAAGATTCTATGGCCGTGCAATTTTGGTCTGCTTGTTCTTGATGTAGGACAATTCATGCTTTTCTTACTTGCGGCTATACTCTTGTGGTGATGGAATGAAGAGCTTTGGTAATATACAGTGCGACAAGCCCCCCTGAATATATTCGGTTGACGAACGGAGCTTGCAGGCATGCGTTGATGCCATCGGAATTGACAATTGGGGGAAAGCTGCTTTCATAGCACCTTGAGCATTAAATGTAGGTAGGTAGATGGTGCAGGAAACCAGCCATGACTGTCCGTTGTCGCAACAAAGACCTACTCGATGTCTACCCACGAAAGGTGAACTGTTGGCCCCAGAACTATTTGCATGAGTGAGTATCACTTCTTGCGCAGATCTAGTCCATCTCTCCTTTGTAACCCTCCTAGGATTTTCACCCTACGATCAACCTTTCCAAACGGCGTGGCTCATCAACTTTGCTTTGGCGTCATGACAAACCTAAAGCTCATCATGAGCAGGGGAGCATCGAGAATGCGATGGAGCCATTCTTATAGACTTCGTTCTAGAATCGAGATAAGTAGTGGGCTTAATCTCAGAGTGAACAGATTGCACTAAAGCCATCGAAGAAGGCGTCGAAACCGATATCGTCTATCTGACTCAAGAAAGAAGACAGACTGTGGCCAATAGGGACGTGGAGCGCGAGCAGACCTCAAGGACAAAGCCGTAATCATCCAAGCTAGGAGGAACGGGCAAGCTCTGCCAACAACACTCAGCAATGAAGAGGTCCACAGGATAATCGAGGGTTTGCCAAGCACAACCGATTGAGAAGCGGCGAGTTCTGCCACAAACGGAAGCTGACATCCAAGTGTACCAGTGCAATCATCTACATCGAACTCCATCTTGAGGTCACGGAGGTCATGATTGAGCCATTGGCAGTTTGAATGATATACAGAAGTACCGGAACAGGTGACAGGTATTCAACTATCTCCAGCTATTGAAAGGATAACTGGCTTCGAAGATAGGTGGAGGTAGCTCTACTAAAATTGAGCTGGCAACAACAACCCCTTACCACCAATGCGTTTCCGAATATTTATTGAAGTGCACTCACTTGAGTTTCCTGAATACTAGCATTTAGTCATACCCAAATCAAGTATTTATGTAAAGACAAATACAAAGCAGGACTTCAGTGTTTGGTTGAATATCTTTGATGTTCACTAAATTAGGCACGTAGTCAGTATTTATAGCACTGTGACACCTTATCTGTACTAGCCTAAGAGACCTGCATCAAACCCACCTCATAACACACAGCACACAGCCCTCTCCACAAGCATCATCGTCGTCATATAACAATCACCAGATCAGCAGTATATCGCCATGAGTCTGCGGCCGTCACATCGCTCCAAGTAATGGCAGGCGTCCCGGTTCGCGCACCTTTCCAGCCTCGCTCCAAATCCCATGCGATCGCGAATACTCCCAACACCGCTCACGCACCGTCTACGCCAAATCCTCCTTTGCGATCCAACACCTCAGCATCCGCAGATGCCGTTTCCGACCGTTCTACGTTACTCTTCATACGACGTACATTGTGCTCGCACCTAAGTGATAAGGGTCGCAGTACCCCGGCTCCGATCGATGAAATCCTACCTCCTCTGACCAGCAGCAACGAGGTCGACCTACAGCTCTATGCATTTATAGCGATCATAATCAGGGAATTTGTGAATTCGTGGTATGCAAAGATTACGCCGGACCAGGTTTTCGTGGAGGAAATCGTGAAGATTATTGCGCATTGCACCAGGGCTTTAGAGCAGAGGTTGAGGAAGGTCGACTTGGAAAGCTTGCTATTCGAGGAACTGCCCGACTTATTGGATACACACGTTAGAAGTATGGATCTCGTTGGGCAGCCGATGAATGAGTGCTAACCATATATGAACAGTATATAGGACGGCGCATTATCCTTTGCATCCTCCGCCAGTCACGGTCAACCCGCGGCAGGTATACCATTCACTATGGCCATGTGCGCCCCTGTCACCTGTCCCAGTGGAAGGCGATGACGATGCGAAAAAGGCTCAATCTAACAATGAAGCTGCGTACAGACAATTGACCGTCTACGGGATTTTAGCTGTGCTCCTGCCGACCGAAGACCTTGATAATGGCTGCTTGACATCCTTGGTTGGGCAGATATTTTCTGAGATGATATTGGGCGGTGGCATTGGAGGCAAAGCTTGTGAGCCCTGGTTGTTATGGGAGGGCATCATGAAAATTGCTGAGGTCATTCAAAACCGGCCAGCCAAATCAGAGAATCACGTTCACAATGACATGTCAGATCCCGATGCACCCATACCACATTCATTGGATGTCGCTGAAGCAGGTACGAAATTCTCGACCTGGGGATGCACGATACAGAAAACGTCCACGCTAGCCCTTCAATATTTGTTTCTCGCTTTCGCCGCGATACGCACCATGATCATAGCTATTGCTACCTCATCTTCACTGCCGTGTCGTATTTCCCATACGGGGAAAATGACTGGCTCAACCTCACCCCGAGAGGATAATCTGGAAGCGCAGATGAATTCGAAAGCAGTATCTGGGACTCGACCTCTTCCATTTAAACAGCCTATCCTCACGATGAAGCTATGGTCATGCGTGTCGACATTACTCGATATGGAGACGCGCATGCCATGGCTGAGCGCCACAATTTCTCTTCTTCAATGGGGTGCTCTGACAGGCCCTGGAAAAGTCGGAGACACAGACGGCATGATTGACAAGTACGTTTTCCTTTTTCCTTTTTTCTGATTGATCACTTCGTTTTATTATTCCGAAACACATAACAGCCCTTCTTCAGTGCGGGTTAGACCGGACCATATAATAGCATCACACCGCATGGAATTCAGGTCACTTGACCTTCAACCATACCAGTCAGCGTGCAGAAGCGAAGTCGCTGCACTGTATTTGCTTTTCAGGGATCTGCCACCCGTTATCGGCCTGCATGACAAGGGGCATGCAAAGAGCCGAATGAGGAGTGACTTCCGCAGATTTCTAGATGTCCAGCCGTCAGCCACCCAAATGCGATGCAACCCCATCTTGTGAATATTCATGGGTAGCTCCTCCAGACGGCATCGCTCGGGGATCATGCGGTCTTCTGGTGAAATCCAATCATCCTTCAAACTTACATCAATCTTCTTCTAACAATTTTCATTCCCCTGCTCTTCCGTTTCGTAAACCATTCGTGTTTGGGGTAGTAGCAACGAGTCGTGCCTTACGGCAGCCTTCTCTAAGCGCCCGGCTCAATGAACAGACCTACATAGACATCATACATCATTCCTACCTCGCATCCAGTGCCGTCGCGCAAACCTTCCCCGCGAAGGTAAAGTGCATCTTCTAGACCAGTCAATTACCGCTTCCGTTTTTTTGTCAATACTTGAGAAGATCTACATTTGGCGAATTTTGCTCATTTTCTACTCTGGATCTTGGCCCCCATGGCCCCATCCGTTCATCCACACTATTCTCAGATGTCCTTTTTCTTTTATCCTTTCCGCTTGAACCCCTGGCCCAAGTGGTTTACCGTACCTTAATATCCAAAAAGCTATCAGTTTCTCCCCCCCTTCTCGTTTCGTCCAGTCTACTGAGAACCAATAAAAGATCTCTCCAATGCAGAGAAAATAAAAACGGCCGAGAAAGCCAGAATTAAAAAAAATTCAGCCTATCCGGCCTCGACCTCATTCCGTTATGTCTCACTACTGTATCTGTACATTACATATACACACCGTACTTTCAGACGGAAATAAAAAATAAAAAGCAATATTCACTAACACATGCATTTTCCAAAACTCACAGAATCCTCTCCCACCAAATCCACACCCACCTGCTCGACTCCTCCCTTCTAGCCCCTCTCCTCCGCACCACCCGTCTAGCCCTCTTCCCCAATAACACCCTGGCCCCTGCTCGCATCCCCCCTACACCGGCCGAGACGGTTCTCATTCGGCGGAAGTGCGCAGAGGCGATCCTGACACTGATTCCGATGCCGGTTCGGGACGTATATTTCGGGACGGGTACCGGTGCCGGGACGGACAAGAAGGAGGAAAGACATATCACGGAAGTAGAAGATATCCTTGATGTGTTTAGCGACGTCTATTGCAATAAACATTTGCTGTATGCCGTGGTGGAACTTATCGTCGTTAGGCTGGTTCCGGAGTTGGCGGAGAAAGGCGTGGAGGAGTTGTGGGCGGAGAGGCTAAGTTGATTTGAGGTTTTGAGTTTCGACTTGGATGTGGGATGCTCGTTTTGTAGTTAGGCAGTTGTAGATAGATACCCGAATAGGACAGCGTTCTAATAGTCTCAGCACATCTCTAAGCCAATGTGAAGTGCCATGTGCCAAGTAAGACATCCAGTTGAGAGAATAGACACGAATAACAGCACTGAACAAACTGGCCGTACGTACACCAGACGAGATCTTTCTTCATAGTCGTTGTATTGAATGGAAGAAGAAAGAAAGCTACCCTAAGAAAACCAACCAAAAATTCAGAAGAGCCTCCCCTTTTTTTGATGGAAAGCTTCGCGGGAATTCACCCATCCTTTCGTTCATCTAGCCCATTACATGCAACGTTTACATACATACAAATCGGCCTTTGTCATCTCTTTCCTATCTGCATCTCACATCGCAGAGACACGAACGAAGAAATAAAACACAAGGCAGGATAGATAGATACACAGACGGACAGCGAGAGAGAAAAGATAGATAGATAGATAGAGGAAACCCAAACCCAAACTCAGGACGGAGCAACGATAGTAGAGGAGCGGAAACGAAACGAAAGAAGAATGCGAAAATGGGGAAAAAATTTGGGGTTATATAACAAGACAAGATAGATAGGCCGTAAATACAAGGTAATTTGACTGATTGAGCATCGAGAGCGAGCAAAAAATTGATACAAGATGTCGATAACTTATCCCCCCCCCCCCAGCAGGAAATATTTAAAACTCTGGAAAAGAGCAGAAACTTTGGAATGTAACGTTCCCCTTCCCCCCTCCTTTTCTGCAACATCCGAAACCCCAGGAACTAAAAGTAGATATGATATGATATGATGACAATTGGGGGCCAAAACAAAAGATGGGGGAGGCGCAGAAATACATCGAAATCGTCCGTTAGAAAAATGGTGTAAAAGGGGAATGTACGAAAACGTGCAAAAATGGGGGTATGTAGTTATGGGGCAAAAAGAAAAGAAAGAAAGAAAGAAAGAAAGACGTAAATGGGGCATAAGGGTTTTTGGCGTAATAGAATAAAAATAAAAATAAAACCTTTGAGGGGGGAAAAAGAAGTAAAATAAAACAGACGCAGATATGCTGACAGCAAGCACTGAGGTCCGCGTGAGCGTCGAATGTATATAAAAAAAAACAGGGGGATCTTTGAAGGTTGAAAAATTGTGCTGGAGCTGGGTATAAAAAGTAATTTCGAATCGAATCGTTCGGCTGTTTCCCTTTGAACTGTCCTTTTTTGGCAACGAGAGCCCTTTCCCCCCGAAACTGCCGTGCCGACTTGGGCAATGAAATGAACTACCGGCCCCTGACCGTATGTATTCGTAAATTTGGTGAAACTGGTGAAGAATAATTCGCTGTACAAGGTTTGAAAAATGTAGGATTAAAAAAAGAACGCCGGACCAGGAATATTGTGCTAGAATGTAGAAAATGCCGTTGATGTACAGGATGGAAAATGAGATTCTGCTTTCATGTTGAACTCGTTTGGTGTCTTTAGCTTGCAGCGGATTGTTCCATTTTGAGGTGACCGGACTGGCTCTCGTGGTTCTCCCCTTCTTGCTCGGAAATTCGGTGGAGACCTCCTGGTAATGGACCCGGTGTGCTTTGTTGCAGTCTTAACTTCTCCGTCAGTTTTAGAACTGTCATGTATTCATTTTGATCGACCAATCCGTTGGGTGCTTGCTGAAAGAAATTGAGCAAAGTATCAAGCGCTCGGCGTGCATCGTCTTGAGTTGGCGAACTAGGCGCTGAAAGGTGTGGAGGAGATTGCAATCCGCTTATTGGCGTCAGCGAAGCAGGCGGAGGAGCCATGGAGCTGTTGCTGCTGCTGTGATGCAAGGATCTTGGTGAGATGGCCGAATCCAAGGTGAATGCAGGTCCCAATTCATGTACTGGCGATTCTACAGCAGAGGATGGAGCAGTGTCAGACAAGTTGAACTTGGGTGTAACAGGTTCGTTTCCCTGGGAAGAAATGAACGAAGGATCGATAGCCAATGTAGGGAACGTCTGGCTCCGCGGTCGTTGGAAATTGCTGGCTGGATTATCTGCATCCATACCGTGGTTCATAAGATGCTCTCCATTGTTTCCGCCATTCACAGACTGCTGTGGGATACGAGCATGCTGTGATGGCATCCAAGATCCGGTGGTTCCGTCAGGGGAGAATGCAAATGGAGTTGTTGGACTGGTTGGACCTCCCGAGAAAGAAGACGGTGCTGTATCAGTAAACGCGCTAGACAGAGAAGTTGTGCTTTGAGAATTCGAATGCTTATAGTTGTTTGCGCGGCTGAATTCATTTGTTCGGCTGAATTCAAAATAACTATTCAAGCTGTCATGGACATGACTTCTAAGGTCCTCGCTACTCTTTGCAGATGCAAGCGGATGGGGAGATGATATACCATTCGGCGAAGCAGGTGAGATTCCGTTTGGTGTGTGCCCCCTTGAGCCTTGCTTGGGATCTATGCCGAGAGACATACGTTCGGAGATACTGTGAATATTCGTTTCCGAAGCTCTCCGTCTTAGGCCCCCAATGCCGTTCTTCTGTTTGAACTTTTCGAGCCAGCTTGTGCTATTTGTTTTGATATGGCTATCGTTATTTCCAACCGTTGTTGCAAAGAATTTGGCTTTTTCTTTGATTGCAGCATCAGTGAGGGGAATACCCTGCTTCTGCGAGTTCCGGACCCAGTTTGAAAGGGCTCTTTCTATGTCAGGAAACTTCCCCTTTGCTCGCTTAACAGGAGATAGGGCTCGATCTTCCGGGAAGAGGTACTTTTCCCTTTGACGTAGAACCTTAGATACCGTACTAAGAATTGGTTAGTTGTGACCGAGCTGGCATCCAAATCATATAACATACCTGCGTTCAACGCCAAACATTGCTAGAGAATGGTTTAGTAAAGGATCTTCAGATTAACACCCCAAGGAATATAAAACTTACCTCCAATTTCAGTCTGCTTGACAGTAGGATTGTCCTCATGATACTGACACATACGTCTTCGATCGCTGTCAGTGAGTGTTTTCCGTGGGGTAGGTGTAGCATGAATAGCTGGAAGCTTTGTAGCTGGCTTCCCCGTTGCCGGAGGAGGAATTGCAACTGGCGGTGCTTGAAAACTCGCGGGATTAGTCAACATGCTCGGCCATGTAGGATGATTCGGCATGATGAGAGGAAGAAGTTGCTGTTGATGCGTGGCATGTGTCACCGGTGGCGGGGCCATTCGTGGGTACCCATTTCCGGCCGGCATTGGAAGTGAGGACATATAACCATACTGCCCACCATACTCGTAGGTCGGCGACTGGTGCTGTGGGGAGTTATAGCTGTTGCCAAGTTCAGCCCAGCCATCATTGCTGAAGCCATTCTCCTGTGGATTGTGATGTTGTTCATGGTCCATTCCCATTTGCGCCATGTTGAGTTTGTGTATCTTGTTCTGTTTCGAGATCGGATAGCTGTTTCTTGAATCTTTGCTTATGTGCCAGATATTTGAGGTAGTTGCAGTTTGTTTATGGTACCTTGCGCAAGATGTACAATAGTCAGGACGTAGAAAGCCTCAAGAGCGGGAGACCGCATGCATGATAAGCAAAGCGAGCGGTAGTTTCTAACAACGTCAAGTGGCTAAACCCTGCGCGGTCCTGCAGGAGGGATGGTTCGAGTCCAGCAGGTATAGCAGACCTGTCAGCTTGCTGAGGTTTCGAGTTGGGTGTATATGAAGTGCGTTTTAAACTAAAGTTAGACGCGCGCAGCCAGAGGATGGAATGATGCACGACGGTGGTAGTGGTGAGAGATGTGGTGGTAGAGAGATGAGGCAGCACGACGGGTTTGATTATGCGACAAGGGAGGGGAGGAAGAAATGCTGGAAATGCTATCAATGCCGGAGGAGGAAGAAACACGACGGGAAAAGCAAAAGGCTGCAACGAAAGCTGCAGGAGCGGGCGCGTGAAAGAGATGTATGGATGTATGGACGTATGGAGTGAATAAGAGTGTAAGAGCTGTATGTACCTAGGGAGTAGGCAGGTCAGGGTTTTAGCTCAAGGTGCAATGTGCAAGGTGCAAGGTGGTTAGCGGTAGTGGTAGCGGTGGATGGGAGGAGGTGGAGGTGGTGGTAGTGGGTAGTGGTAGTGGTGGTAGTCGCGCAGTGGCAGTGGTGGTGGTGGTGAGTGGTGAGTGGTTTAGTTTGGACGGTAAGTTTATGGGAATGGGAATCTTCCTGACAAGGTACCGGTTCCGCAGCAGCAATAGGATGGGGGGATGATGGGGGAGTCGGGACTACTTGGTCTGATGAGGCCTTTCACGGAATAGTGTGGTGGACCTTTCGTTTTCCACAGATTGCTGAGAAGCCGTATTAAATACAGGGGCAAATAAGACGGAAGACGAGACGAGCGAGTGCAAAGGAAATGGCGACGAAAATGGGAATGGAAACGGAAATGGAAACGGAAATGGAAATGGAAATGGAAATGGAATTTCAGAATAATCAAATATTATGAAGATCCAATTACAATTACGAACCAAAGCAGGGCATGGCGGGCATGGCGGGCATGGCAGACTATATCGGATGGGAAATGGCAGAGGGAGTGGATAGCAAGCAAAGAGCAACCACTGGGCAAGGATGGCCGACTGATTGGAAGAGAATTTAATGGAATTGCCGATTGCGGATTAGCAGCTTTGACTAAGACCAAGGATTAGCAGAATATACCTGGTCCCTCTTAGTTCTTGTATGTATGTACATTGTACTCTGTACGGGATGGGACTTTGGGTGTACTGTCGTCTGTACGAAAGAGCGAAGGAGGGCCGCGCTCTGCAGGATCATACAGGTACCTCACAACTAGCAAACGTTGGAAGCTGCGGAGACGACGCTGTTGCGGTGCTGGTGCTGGTGCTGGTGCTTGACACTTGTGGCTTTATCAGAACTGTGCTCAACGCTCGCCCGTCTCGGTGATATAGGCTCGTTTATTCGTTCGGTCGTCTCCCCGTTCGCTCGCATCTCTCGGATGTAAGTCTAGACGTGGCGCAAAAACGCCTGATTAACGCGGCAGAGGAGAGGACCTCGTGTATTCCGTTCTACACATACATACTTCGTACACACATACTTACATACTTCGCTGATTGAAGGTCCCTGGGACGATGGCTACGGCGAGGCTTTTGGTCAAGGTCCACTCTTACTATCTGTATCTGCCTAGGTACCTAGATATGCTCTCACGCTGGCGCCTTTCTCTTCGGCACAAATCTGGGTACCTGAAGCGTATTTTACGAATATTCATATTGTGCCCGCGATCGTCGGTCATTTTTTAGTCTTTTGGTCAGCATGATATGATGTATGATGTCTCCTACAAGAAGCGCGTCGGACGTAATAAGAAGCCCGAAGAACCCATCTAAGCTGTCTCAGCTGAGTACTAAACGGAAGAGGAGAGGGAAAGAGTACTAAGTTACTACTAACCCAAGGCCTGGCCCAAAACTGAACGACTTATCGTATGTACTTCGTAGGAACAGGAAAAAGCCAGACAGCGTCCCGAGCAACTGACGAATGGGGTCGAAGAGTTACCTCCTTTTTACCTGTTTCGGTTGGTACTTTTCACGTATCGGTCTGAGAATCTGAGATGGATGCCCTGGGACGAAAACCGTCAAATGATCCACCATTAGTAATTTTCGGTTTCTACAGGTTCTACAGATCTAGGTTAGGGAGCTCTTCTAGAAGTAATCATGATCTTCAACATTGGTCTTTTTGTTCCGTATTCCTGTGGAATTATGCCGTCCAGCTCCATTCGCGAAAGTTCTTGAGACGGGGTACGGTAAAAGGGTGTGTGGTCACGGATCCCAACCGACTACCAAGTACTATGGTATGCAGTACGTTCTTTCATAAACCCAGTGAAGCCACCTGAAGCCAGGCTCGTCAGAAGACAGAAGGACGATGCTCGTAGCTGCTACGGTGTAAAAATTATATACAAATGATAATAGTGCAGCCTCGCCGGGTGACAGGATCGAGTTTAGCGTGCCGACGGTGCAGAAAAACTACGGTCGGTTCCTCGCGTTGCAGAAATCCGCAAACCCCAGTTAGGACCTACGAGCCATTTGCCTCATCATTTCCCCCTCGCCTCATTTTCCAGTTGAGGTCCATACGGGGTATCTTGGTTTTCGATTCCCAACTGTTGGAATAGGAGAATTCATACGCAATTTCGGACAGATGCTGTGCGCAAGATGAAATATCTCGGGTCCCCCCTGAGATACCTTGGTGTCGGCCGTACAGCCAGTGTTAGCCACTGCCAGGACATCTGTCATTTAGCATCAATATGCTTTTTTCGGTACATGTCGGATCAGGGATCGTATCGGATATCTTATATATCAGAAAGTACGCATGGATTACATCTAGCATGCTGATTTGCCCTGAACACGAGAATCGAGCCATAAACCGCCCCACAAACCTTTATGGCTATATTAACCATGTTGCGCGGCATACTTTCACTATTCTTTGCAAGACTTAGGGCATAGATGTGTGACCTTTCCGCCCATCTCAGCCTTTGATGCTTTGAGACGCAAGAGTTTGTGAGCTGCCAGCCGATGTCATTCTTGCCATTTGGAGGGTCTAAACGGTATCATCGTGCCTTGATCCCAGAGTGTGGAGGAGGTTGGCTCCTTAGGTAGGATTCCCTTGTATGATGGTAATTGAATAAGCGATATGTGCCAAAAGGCTTCAAGTCCCCTGCTTGGGTGGGGATCCTGATGGCCCATTATTCCACGCTTCTATCGGGCTATACCTTGTATCCGCCAAGCATTCAGAACGATTCATATTCACTGCACTTTTCAACGCTTTGATACCGGAAAGCCTTGTTCTCCGTTTCGCCACAGGCGCTCCAAACAGCAACCGTGAGGCGCTGCTTACAACCTCTGGTGAATGATCGCAGTGCCGAAGATAGATGCGGTCGTCATGAAACAACTATTAGCTACGGGGTGGATTGGGGGATATGTTGAGAATAATCGCGTCTATTTATTGACAGAAGGTGGTGTCAACACATTGCGGCGCGGATGCGGTGAAGACTCTCGGTATTCGATCACGAGGGACAGCTCCGCCCATCAGCTCACCTACTTTTGGCTTAGTGGAACCTGCTGAAATTCATAGCAGTATCCACGTTGTCGGCGGCAATTTGGAATCTTATCATCATAATATATGGGTCGCGGGGAAAATGATCCTCATCATCTAGCCTGATGTAAAAGCTGAGGATCTCCTCCGCCCATCTGATGTGAAAACTCCTGGTTAGGCAGCCTTTGCCCTATCATGTTCCTTCGCCAACCTGAAACGCTATATTCCAAGTAATACTAAGATCATGATCTTGAAGGAGAGTTGAAAGGAGAACCTCGAAACCCTGTAACATAGAAACCTTGCGCTCAGTACTTTTCTCGGCGGCTAGGAAGACGGATTAGGCATTTTAACTTCATTGAGCATTGGGTGTGACCATCGTAATTCAAAAGGATAATCTAATTGGTCAAGTAGTCCTCCACATCCAGTTTTAAAAAATTTCTCCACAGAGGGTCTTTAATTGTTCAACTGTTCTTATCCGAAGCGCTGACCGCTCATGTTGTCTGCAATATCCCGAAAGTCTGTGCAGCCATGATGCTATGATGCAAAGAGCCAGATTGAATTTCGGCTTCGGAAACAGCTTCTCCCGGCCGATTCGGCGTGTGTAGAAGACTTCTGCCTCTTGTAACCAGGCGTCAACATTCAGCGAAGAAACAGTTGATAGAAATGGGTGTCATAGGGAAAGTTCCTTGGGGTAACATGTCGGAGGGTGATGAAATAATGAAACCAACCGCAAAGTCTCCAACGGTTTAGTGGACACAACTGCGCAAATGATGCAAACAATTCTGGATTCATTGCAACGCTCGACATTGCGACGCTCGACATTGAGCAATCGACATTGCGCCATTAGGCCGATTTCACGTGCTGTGTCATGCAACCACGAGTGTGGCTTTGGAAACACATGTATGCAAGACGGGCATCATCACAAACGTTAGCAGCGGTTGCGTCAGGTGTTCGGGATAGTTGTTGATTAGCTAAAGGTCATTGATCAGCTAAAGGTCATTGATCAGTCATCACCATGATAGTAATGGATGAAGCTTTGCTCAGGCGGATGGAACTTGTGATGGGCGTCCAAAAGAGCTGCACATGCAATACATTTTTGAGCTTCCTCTTCCTATTCTCGATTGTCTTCCACAGCTCCAAATACGTCGTTGGGTTCTCGAGTCAGGGGCTATTCGGGCGCGTCGGGCACGGATCCGTAGATCTATAGCGAACCACTCATCTTCGAGAGGCGACTGATACGAATCGAAAATGAGGCTGCTTAACCGTTCCTGGCACAGGTTGCTATTATATACAGCTTTAACTTTTGTATACCAAAGGTTATGGATTCTGAATGTCTTGCTCGCGTTCGTGGTAGCGCCAAAGATGCTTTGTAAGAGGTCGCATTATATCATTCAATTCATGCTCCCTATCGCTTGATGATAGTGACTGTGTTGCACCCATTAGCACAAATTCAATATATCAACTAGGGTGTAGCCTCTCTTGACTTACTAATATCTTCATCGGAAAGCTCATGACTCAGTCCCACACGCTGAGGCTGGTGCTTCACAGATTTGCCATATACAATAGCAATTCGAAATTGTTCCACTATAGTCTTATGGATTGCGTTACACTAATTCCCACCGTTAGTTATTATGCCATGACGTGGTGCAACGTAGTCTTGCAACTACAAAGGTAGCCACTTACAAAATCTTCAACAGTGCACCTGTTTGAACGTAGCACTACCGGCGCCGTATAATCAGGTAGCTTTCCTTTAGGTTTTGTATACACTCTCACAAGGTTAAGCTTCTCCCACCTGCAATCTTGTTAGCATCTGGCCTGACAGGTAAGACTGATGACCCTTGAGAACTTCCGACAGCCCTGCTAGGATTGGTCTTGCGTGCATAGTGATGAACAAGGCGATCAAGGAGCATGCGACTGTTCTAAATGCTTGTCCGAAGCAATCGGACGAAGAGCTCGATTTAGGTTTGCAAGTGAGGAACTTACATCTGTTCTAGTAACTCATCAACGTTCCATCCATGCTCGGAAGATATCGGGCATGCATTAGGAATTCGGTACAGTAGGTCGAGTTCCTCTATCGATATGGCGTCGATTTTGTTCAATGCATAGATAACAGGGATATAACTTCGACTTTTGGCCTCTAGGACATCGATCAAGTCGTCGATAGTGGCATCGCAACGAATAGCAATATCTGCTGAAGATATTTTATACTCGTTCATGACAGCCTTGATCTCGTCGTGGTCGATATGCGTCATAGGAACTGTGTTTGTTATTGCAATACCACCCTTGTCCTTCTTCTTGAATACGATATTCGGGGGTGACTTATTTACTCGAATGCCAAATCCTTCCAATTCGTCTTCGATGATCTTTTTGTCTGTAAGGGGCTTGTTGACATCGAGGATAATGAAAATTAAATGGCAGGTCTTGGCGACTGCGATGACTTGTCGACCTCGACCTTTGCCATCTTTGGCACCCTGAATAATACCAGGCAGATCCAGAATTTGGATCTTCGCTCCGTTGTATAAAATTTGCCCGGGTACCGTCGTGAGTGTCGTGAACTCGTATGCAGCAGCTTCGGAGTGCTGTCCTGTGAGTTTGCTCATCAAAGTACTTTTTCCCACGGAGGGGAAGCCTATAAATCCCACACTGGCGACACCTGTACGAGCGACATCAAACCCAATGCCCGCACCTCCGCCGCTGGTTGTGGGGGTTAAGAGTTCACGCTTGAGCTTCGCGAGTTTGGCTTTTAGCTGACCAAGATGGAAACTGGTCGCCTTATTCTTCTGGGTTTTGGACATCTATCTGCTTGGTTAAAACTATGTTGAAGTCAAGCTGATTGATATTGAGAGCATACCTCCTCCTCGATGGCTTTGATCTATGGCGGGGTATTAGCAAGAGAACATTTGATATGTGGCGGTTATGGTACCTTATCCGTGGTGGTAGACATGGCTGCGACTTCTTGCGATTCTCCTCGTCAGTCGTTGATTGTAATAAGAGTGTTCCAAATAAGTTCACGCAACGAAGTTTAGGTTCTCTCGAGTGGCATGAATTTGAAGTCAGGTTGTGGGGCGTTTATCAAAAAATACTTGAATTCTAGCCACTAGCCCAGCTTGAATACCTAAATAATAAGGTATTAAGTATGGTGGCCTAACGGTCTATAGTTTTAAGGCCCTCGCTAGATGTGTTCTCGGAACGAAATCGATTTCATGAATGCACAGATTTTTGCTATCTTCCTCGATGCAATGGATATCTCAAGGCTTTGTGTAGTATTCTTTATGCTAGGAACTGCGGTTGATGTAGGCGGGACCCTGATACCTTCGTTCCGGCATCATGTCATGAATTATGGCTCTCGTGGTATTCCGCCAAAAAGTGCCAAATCCACTTCTCCTGCAAACAAAAACAAAGGTTTACTGGAATACGTTGGTTCCATACAGGTTCCTCATGCGTGGTTCACACACTATTATATCGTCTCGGTGGCATCATCAATTTTCTGGGCATCTCAAATTATCACACGTGGATGGCTTTTCAGACTGCTTGTCTCCTATTCTCACCTAAATACCTCAGAGTCCATGTCTGTCAACCAGGTAGCTCTGGCATGGACCTTGATGGCTCTTCAGGGTGGTCGGAGACTGTATGAAAGTCTCACCCTAACCAAAGCCTCTGAATCCAAGATGTGGATTGGATTATGGGGGATCGGCATCGCATATTATATTGTCATAGGCGTGTCTGTTTGGATAGAGGGTATCCGTAAGTCTCCTTGCACTAAGTCGTTATCCCGCAAACTGATCGTCAAAGCTGCACTAAATGCCACGGAAAATCTACTGAGCGCTGTGGAATTCTCCAAACCTTCATTGAAGACTTTCATCGCTGTTCCCCTATTCATGTTGGCATCAGGTGTGCAGCACGATTGTCATGAGCACCTCGCAATGCTCAAGAAATATACTCTTCCGTGGCATCCTTATTTTCAACGCATCGTTTGTCCTCACTACACTAGCGAATGCTTGATCTATGTTGCGATTGCCGTTGCTGCAGCTCCAAAAGGGCACTTATTCAATAGAACCATGCTGGCAGGGTTTTGTTTCGTCGCATCAAATCTTGCAGTTACCGCAGACTCGACAAGGAAGTGGTATATTGAGAAGTTCGGGGCAGATCAACTGAATGGACGGTGGAGGATACTACCATTCATATATTGATGTCCAACACAGTTTTAAACGTCACATCATCGCTTGCCAAAAAGCCCAAGCTTAACTCCTAATTTCGATACCTTGGTTACATCGCGATAAGTCAGGCTGACTCGTTCGTGCCGTTTGTATTGGCCATCGATAATTCCATCTACCGAGCGTAGGAGGTCCCAATTAGCAACCGTCGTGGGATTGAGGTTAACATCTGCTTCAATTTCAGCAATTCCATGGTAGTAGTTCGTGTATAGCGCGTTGGTCGTGATTAGTAGACTTCTTGGTTCCTGCAGAATTCTAGAGCATGGCTCGTCTTCTCTTGTGCCGTCTTCCCTTCCTCGATATATTCCCAAACACAAACTTGCGCCAAGACTAACAGTACAGACGACGGGATGGTATGCGGAGCCGTCCTTGTGCGGCATGATACCTTGCTTTGGTAGATATTCGTTGATAAGAACGTGGTTCGGGCGTTCATGTGGGCTGTTGCTGAAGATGTGCTGTTCGTCATCTGCAAGAGATTTCGGTATGGAAAGGAGCCGAGTAATGATAGGATCTTCTAACCACTGCGGTAAAGGCGCATCTAACAAGGTGTTCTTGGTCAATTCGGACGGCCATGTTTGAAGGCGTCGATGAGATAATTGTTTCCATCTAGGCTTAGGGGCTGTCGCGATCTATAGCAGTCACCACCTGCTGACCCATACACAGCTTGTAGATATCTTCCCCTACCTTGTGCAATAGCATGTGTTCTTCCTCCGGCGTAATGAAAGTGGGTATATAGTATGCTGTAGAGGGTAGAGACTTGATCTGAGCCTCTTCTAGGCACGTCGGTAGCTTGAGTTGTTCGTCCATATCTCCTGGCCAATTATGTATGCGCCAATATGCAAGCAGGTTCTATCAACCTGGAGCGCAACAAGATATTAGTAGCTGGAAGCTGCAAGAATGACACGGCAACATGATTTAAAGAGTGAAAATCGTGGAATACCTTTGTAGCTGTGCCCGAGGAGAATATGTGTGTGAGGGAACCTTCAAAGTCTCAATAGAGCCGCCGTAGAAGATTATTTGTGGTTAGTCAAGTTGTAACCTATTTTTAACGTGCGACTAACTCGTATTGGCCAGCCGACCAACTTTACCGTAGCCGTATGCGAAGGTGGATTCACTCGGCAGTCAAAACAATGGTTGTCTACGATGATTTGACACAAGCAAGAAAAAAAGTGGTCTTGGGATGAGAATCTTTATGCCCTCTCGTGCCTCTGGTGCCTCTGATGCCTCTCGTGCCTCTCGTGCCTTTCGTGCCTTTCGTGCCTCTCGAATGTTTCACCATTTCTTTGTTGTGGAAAGGAAGAGATCGGACCTGGGTGAATCTTTCGACGAGTCTTACTGTGCCTGTGCCAACTGGGTGGTCCCGGAGAATGAATTCTGGCTGTCAAAGGCCTCAAATACTTGGGAAGATTATGAAGACTTCGCCTTTACGGAAGTACCACGATTCAAGAGGGGAGGGGTATGTGATTCGAGAGACATTTCCGACAGATAGGGGAATATGGGTCAAGCTTACCGCTGCTGGACCAATCAGAGGCCGTGAATGCTGATAGATGGTCCGGATAGATTGCGCTCTCACCGTTTGCCCGAGCTAAAGCTGCTTGAAGATGACTGAACCCGGGTACCGTAGTCTCTAGCGCAGCTGCTAAATGACTAGCGAGAGGAACCGAGACCAAGAGTGAGAACAAGAGAGTGAGGGCCGTGTCTGCCTTTGCTCTGCCTCTGTGCCTCTGCGTGCTTTACTGTACTTGGAGATTAAACGAAAGCCTTCAATTCGACCTTCGTTTCCGTCCATTCACTGAACGAAGACGGAAGATTCAGTAAAATTTCAACAATAAAATATCACCAAAATCAATCCACGATCCACGATTACGACCCTAATGATACTGTATCGATCTCCATTCTAATGATTAACTGACCCAGATTTCGACATTTCTTCTTCCTACAACGAACATTGAGTATTGCGCCTTCATTCACTCACCCTCCTGCCTCCTAAGGACTCGGATGATCCTCCTTGTCCTTACCAAAAGACATAGTCAAAGTGTCTACTCACATTACTAGCCAGGATGATCTGCAGGATACAGCGGCGCATAGGCTAGATGTTATGGACACTCAACATAATGATGGACGAACGGCTACAAAACATGACGGTTTGCCAACCAGCCTTGTTGCTGGTAAAGATAAAGCCAACAACACAAGTATCACGCGAAGCCAGACCCCTACAGGCCTCAAATCATCCCCACCGGTGACTGTTAAAGTCACCACAATGGAAATCGATATGCCTGATGCGCCTCACGAGGATGTCGACGTCAAAAGTGATTCGGAAGCCGAAACGATCGTGTTACCGGGTAAAGATGGACACTCGCCTTCGAAAATTCGGAAGTCGATAAAACATGAAGACAGAAGTGATGATGATGGTATCAGGGCTTCTCCGGAAGTGAGGAAGAGGGAAGGTACGTCACAGGAAGCACTTTCTCAAAACGGAAGTCATCTAGGCAAACGGAAACGTCCCAAGCTTGCAGCTGTAGAAGCATTGGAACCAAATCAATCTCAAAATGAGAACGCAAGACAGCCATACCCGCCAGAAAAGCGACATCTATCTTTACCGAAATCCAATGCACCAGAGACAGGAATTGATAAATCGCCCTCCCCACCGCGTTCCGCTGCTGTGGAAAAGACCAAATCGGTGGACCGAAAATTTCCGCGCGAGAAACAACCCACTTCGGATTCTAGTGATGAACACGACGAAGGTAGACGGAGACTCGAACGACTACGAAAATCTGGCCTCGGTTTCAAGCATAGTAAAGAAAATACTCCAGCGTCGGACGCCAATGCCGAAGGTTCATCTCGAGGTCCACAAGATAGATCAGAGTCACCACATTTTCGCTCTCATAAGCGGAGTAGTTCTACACAACTTCCTTCGAAATCTACCCACGGTTTGAGCCACAAGAAAAAGCGCATTCCCGCGCCCCTCCAATCTACCGAGTACCAATCTGATGATTCTTCAGCCAGTGGCCGTTCGTACCCTCGAAGTTCTCGACCACGACACCGCGCAGCTCCTATTACTGGCGAGTCAACGATATCCCCAGCCAATATGGCCCCGCATAGAAGGCATGTTGACTCATCTGGCCAGACGCTTCTGGCAAGAGCATCTTCGAAAGGCGTCTACGAAATAGCCAAATCTCGGCTCGAAGACCGACCGCAAGACTTAAACCAACCAGACAATGCGCTGAACACCCCACTTCACTTCGCAAGCATCAATGGACATGCTGAGATTGTCAAGATGCTTTTGGACGCAGGATGTGCCATTGATGCCGTTAATCTAGGAGGCGACACGCCGCTTCACGATGCGATAGAGAACGGCCATGTTGAGGTGGTTAAAATGCTCCTGGATGCAGGTGCCAATCCCCGTAAGACTAACAAACAAGGCGACGAGCCAATCGATTTAGCCGGAAATTACCGTGGAGATAAGGAGGAGATGGAGGAAATGCAGCAACTCATCGAATCTGCAAAAAAGAAGAGTGATTCTTCTGCACGTACTGCGGGCGATCAAACGCCGGACGAAAACATAGATCGAATTTCTCACCCCATACAGAGTCCTCGCCACAGTCCTACTTATGATTTACCCGGCGCTGGATACTCCAGTCGCAAGGTAGGTACGGCACGGCTCGCAAAGACTAGTGACCGAGCGCTTTACAAAGATTACAAGGATGTAGAAGCCCTTAGGGAAGCATGCCGACGAAACAATCTGGAAGATATCAATAAATGGCTCGACATCAACGGTGGCCAGAAAGACCCCAAGTCCGTCCTTATCGCCGCCAAAGCTGGCCACTCCGATGCAGTAGAGTTCCTGCTCGCCCTTGGTGGAAATGACTGTGATCCCGAGCCCCTGAAAGGCGAGAAGCTAGGGTATTCGACCCCAATGTTGTGTGCAATTGGTCGTGGGAGCATTTCGACCATCAACTTGTTACTTTCAGGAAATTTCGATCCTACTAGGCGCTGGGACAATAAGACTTATTATGAAATTGCTCAAGAGAGAGCTGGCCCTAATTACGAAGCTGAGGTCGAGGCGCTCAAGCAAGCATACCACAACTATAAGCCTGTTAAAACCTCACCTCCTAAGAACCGTTCTCCCAAAGCCTACAGAGATACGGAACGTGGCCGCGATGCTAAGAGATCCTCTAGAGCTGATCGTGACCATTCTCCTCCATCGCTAAGGAGGAGCCGCTCCAGAAATGCAGATAGGAACCTAGAAGCACGAAGAAGCCAACATAGGAGTAGCTCATCCATGAGCCAGAGGCAGGATACTCAAAATCAAGCCAGGAGAGGGCCTGGACGCCCAAGGAAGGAGGAAAGTCACAATTCATTAGCAACTTCAGATGCGGAAAGCGCTCCTCTTGGCCCGCCTAGGAGAAAGCTACAAGCGCCAAAACGATCTGAGTCTGATGCCGCTGCAATGTCGTCAGAAAATGAACCCATGAAGCCACGACGCAAGCTTGTGTCTGGGAAGGAACTTAAAGGAGAGCGTGAAAAGAGACGTGGAAGTGTTGCCTCTACTATCTCCACAGTTTCAACCAAAGACCGACACACTCAGGAAGACCCGAAAGAAGCAGACACTAAGTCTAGTAAACACAGCGTTGCACGGCCGAGCCCACCTGGCACTGAAAATTCGAAACAACGATCTACTAGCGGAGAGGTAACTTCTGATAGACCCGAGAAACACGTGGCCGACAGAACGCCGAGCGTGAAGCGCGAGATGTCAAAGGATAGACTTTCTTCCATCCGAAATGACAAAAGCCCTACTAAACGACAACGCCAGAGCGCTACGCCACCTCGTTCAGGTATGCATGAGATGCTCGCTGCCTTCGAAGCTGATGATGCCCCAACCAAGCGTCGTAAACTTGAAAGTGGTCAGAACTCAGCAGGTAAGGAGGAGGGCACACACAGTTCTTCGCCCGAACGTCCAACTTCCACCACGGAATCACCAGCTCACGAGAAGTCTACACAAAAAATCGCCGCGAGGAACACTCCACCAAAGGCTCCAGCTAAGATTTCAGGGGAACTTGAGGTACGGTCCAACAAAGAAAATGAAGAAGCCGAGGCGATCAAGAAAAGGGAGCTGGCACACGCGGCAGACTTGGAACGAAAGAAACAAGCAAGAATAGCACGCGAAGTACAAGATGCGCGTGAGGCTAGAGAAACGAAACTTGCCAAAGAAGCGGAAGAAGCAAGGCAAGCCAAGGCTGCGAAGGACGCTAGAGATCTCAAACAGGCTCAAGAGGCCAGAGAGGCGCAAGAAGCAAAGGAGGCCAAAGAGGCGAAGGAGGCAAAGGAAGCACAAGAAGCGAGGGAGGCGAAAGAAGAGAAAGAAGCTAAGGAGGCCCAAGAAGCTAAGGAGGCACAAGAAAAGCTAGCAAGAGAAGAGGAGATCGCAAGGCAACTGCAGGAGGAAGAAGATCGAAAGGCACGTCACGCACAGGAGGAACGAGACAAGGCAGAGCAGAAACGGCTTTATAATGAGCAGAAGCGGATTGAGCGGGAGAAGCTGGAGCAGAGACAAGCTGCTGTTCAAGAGCAGCAACGTCTTGAAAGAGCACGGATTGCTCGACAACAAGAATTAACAAGACTGTCCAATCTACCCCTTCTGTTGAGATGGTTTGATCAGTGTGGAGACCCGAGGAACCCAAAGATAGCTTCCTTGTTCAGCTCGGTGGAAGGTTACCGATATGATACCATTGTTCCGGAAGCTACAGGCCATCCCAACGCTCGAGAACAATGGCTGTTAAATACCGACGTGGCGTTACTTCTCGGTGAAAAGGATTTGGAATTATCAAGATGTGGGTAACGCAAACTACTTCATTTACGCAAGACTAACTTTTCTTAGACACTGCCTGGGATCGGATACCTTTGTCGAAAGCCACCAAGCAATCTATTTGGGCTTTTGAGAACGGAAAATATTCATGTGCTGCAGTCAGAGACATCCTCTGTGATATACCATTCTCCGAGCGAGGACCAGATTATTTACTGGCCGAAAAAGCCGAACCATTGTTTATTGCGCTTGACCTTTTTTTCGTAAAGGTTAGTCTTCAGTAACCCTTTACATTAGGTGTCGTTCGCTTATGACCTCTAGGTGTCCGAATTTATGTTCGTCGTACCCAACTTTCCTCATCTACGCGGCCTCAAAATTACGGTTAATTACCGAGAGCTTGGAGAGGCGTGGAGTTGGCCTCCGCATCCAGGAAAGTTTTCTCAAGATCCCACTTATGGACCCCAAAATCCATTCACTCCTGCGGCCGAGGAATACATCAATGGAGAACTCATCACACGTCTACAAATACAGACGAAAACGAGCACAAAACCTTTTCCGGAGAACAAGGTACCAAGACGAGAACTTTCTCGAGTATTTCCTAGCGACAAAGAGTACCTGGCACTTGCAGAAGCACAGAAGCTCTATCACTTGGTGCCTACGTATCAGAGGCCCACTGTCAGTATCGAAAGGCATAATCATGATCAAGTCAATGGCATTACCCCTCCACGCTCCGACAAATCTAAATCAGTCAACGGTGAAGTTCAGCATCCGGATCCTGGCTCTGAGACAGCTGGAGCGTCGCCCATACTTTCGAATGGAATCACGACCGCATCAATTGGACATATGAAGGACGACGAAATGGATGTTCGGTCATGAAATGAAGTATGGATTTTGGCCATTGTTAATAATTATGACTTTCACGAGAGCACGACTCTTAGAGTGTTAGTTTAGCTTTGCAGCTCCTATCAGCTCTGCTATTGCCTTGAAGGGGCAAATTGGATGACCTCAAACACCCATGTACATATTCCGGCAGCGGGGGAAGTCATTCCAATGTAGATTACAAGTCAAACCATACAATACAATTGGTTACAACATGATATAAACAATCGAAATCCTCCTGTGCAAATGCAAGCAGTTTTGATCGCTCACTGCACATCCATCTTAGACGTTCACAAGATTTTTGCGCACGTGCCTTCCCGATAACGATGCGCATTATCCGATAAGGAAACGCGACCGAGGGGCAAATATGCATCAAAGTGTAGACATCATCTGGAACATCGAGCACATCTTCCATCTAACAGACAACGCAATCAATTTCTCCCACATCATCACGGATACTCAACGAATCGACAAACAATGAGCTCCGACTTCTGCTGTTGCTGCGCCCGCTCGCTGTCACACATCCCGCCTCTATACACCGACGAGAAATCCGAAAAACCACAATCCGTGCCCTCCAACCGTACTCTACCTTGTTGCGGCCGAACTCTCTGCGGCAGCTGCATCCACGGTAATCAGCGCTTTGCAACATACTGCCCGTTCTGCCAGATCAGCACCGGCCCGTCGCCGCTCCCGCAGGGATTGAAAGATCCACCTAGTTACTCGGAAGGCGGAAAGAGTAGTAGTGGCGGTGGGCGTACATCATCGCCACCTGGGTACGAACAAGCTGCACGAGAAAAGGAAGGAGAAGACGCAGACGCACTTCCTTCCTATGCTAGCATCTCCTCGTCTAATATCAACGCCACAAATGAAAAAGCACAACCGCACGAGCAAGCAGAAGACGTACTACATTTCATCGACCATGCGCGCGACAGCATGCACTCGCTGTCGCTGCGGTACGGCGTCCCGATCGATGTGCTGCGGCGGAAGAACGGCGTCACGGCGGATCAGCTGCTGCTGGCGCGGAGGACGGTGCTGATTCCGGGGGAGTGGTATAAGGGGGGAGTGAGTCTGAGTCCGCGGCCGGTGGAGGGCGAGGAGGAGGAAAAGAAGAGGGGGATTGTGAGGAGGTTTATGGTGGGGTGTAAAGTGCCGGAGTAAGTGCTTGTCATTTCTGTTTCTTAAAAGCTGGGGGACTGGGCTCTTGAGGAATCGTAGGGAGATATAGGCCACGTCGAAGTGGGTATTTTAGGATTATGGTATGGCTAACATGGGTGCGGATAGGTACGATGTTGCGATACTATATCTCGAGCAGGCAAATTACGATTTGGAAATGGCGATGGATGTATACAAAGACGATGAAAGATGGGAAAAGGAACATCCAATACACGGAAATGAAAAGGGCAAAGGAAAGTCAAGGTCAGACGTTGGGCGGCGAAGATTCACAGGACAAAGGTCATAAAGTCTGTCGTATACAATGTGTAAATGCAGATGCCTATGCATAACTGCGGCCTTGTTTCATTTTCTACTCCTGTATTATAGATCTGGGTTGCAGCATTCATGAAAATAGTGTTTGCTATGCACTATGTACTGTACATCAAACCATGAATCAATAGTCGTCCCAAACCGTATGCGCCAAATCAATATGCCGACCGTGTCCGAATATCCTACAATCTTGTTAGTATCAAATCTAGCAAACCAAGTTGATGCATGCACATACCGAAATCTTTCTCTCAATCTCCCGGACCGAACGATCCAGCTCTCCCGCAATCATCTGCTTCTTATCTGTAGGCAGCAGGGTATATCTTTCGCATAAATCTCCATCAATAACGCCCTTCACTGGCACGTAGTAGCTTCGGTAAATTAAATGGTCCCTTCCGGCTAATGGTGGGTCTTCAGATCTGAGATGTTGTTCCAGAGTTTGGAAAAAATCAACATCCTCCCGACTAACGAATGGAATTAAAATTCCTAGTGTGCCTTGAAGTCCACTCCACAACAGGCAGTCGCGTCCTCCTGCAACGAGATTCGTTTTCTGGATGCTCATAGGGATATCTTGTGGGTAGTAATGAGCCATTAGGTTTAAGCGGTGAGGAGCTCCGCCTAGATATTGTCGTTCATGGAGCAGATGAGCACCTGAACCCTCCTCGTCTGCTTCTTCACTAGCCTTGGGAGGGCAACGAAGTAGCCACAAGTTGCCAAATTTGTCACCACCAGCAACTGTCTCATAGTCGACCATAGTAGTACATGTTGTCCATCTTGCAATCGTGTCATCAACGAAAGGAATGAGTCTGTTCTCCTGGAACTTGTATACAACCATTGTAATACTCTCTTGAACATCGCTCACGATGATACGGCTTCCTTGAGTTTGAAGCCCAACAATCAAAGAAGGTGCAGCCTCTGCCTGGGCTTTTCGTAGCATCTGGCGCATTCCAAGGTCGTAGATACGTAGATCTTTACCGACTCCAGCCAAGAGCCTACCTTGGAAAGCAAGTAATGCCATGGGCGGCTCCTCTACCTTGGTTTTGTGGATGAATTCAAGTTCTTTACCGTCGTCTTGGAATCGATACACGTGTATGAAACCAGCAGAGAACGACCTTGGGCTAACTATGATGTCTTTACCAGTCCCGACCACAAGGAAAGCTTCGTCATCTTGACTTGCAAATGATACAACTGCTATGCTTACAGCCGATTCGTTATCTTCAAGATCGATTTTAGAAAGGACGGCCTTTTCTGTCACGGGATCTATGACAGAGATACATGATGCCCAATGATTCCTACCCCTTGGATAACCGAATTCTTCGGGAGGGAGGACAGTAGCATCGCCATTGACGACTGAAGGATCCTCTAATAGCTTCTGCTTGGTTGCTGGAGAAAGAACGTTGTTGTCTGCTTCAATGACATAGAAGTAGGGTCGCTCTGGGTGTCGGACAAAGCGGCGGGGAGTGTAGGTGAGAGGGATTGATTCTTGGAGGAGATTGTCGGTAAGCTTTTCGATGGAAAATATTCTAGAATGGTTCTTTGTCAGCTGCTGTGAGACACAAATAAAAAAAGTTTGGAAAAACGGGTGTTGAGATATTTTCAGTAGGAACAATTGGAATATAATATTTAATCCTCATAGTCATGGTGGACGTAGGAGGTTAACGATAAGAAAATCATCATAGTATCTCGGCTTCAATCATCGAAATATCATATGCAACGTACCTTAGATTTTGCCCTTGAATGCCAACCATTCCTTCAGTGCATTGCTCACTACTGAAATTCCAGCCCCATTCAAGAGCAGGATAGTTTAGTGGGGTCAACATGAAGCCTTTGGTGACAGGATCTGAGTATCCTAGCCATGGTCTTGAGCTGAGAGCCAGCACAGCAGTTTGTCCTTGGACCGATACTCGGAATAGCTTGGCTGGTTTTGGACCAAGGAAACGTGTTCGTGTATCCGAGAGTTCTCCAGTCACCTCATCTAGTACTGTCCGAAGATAGACACCAGAGTACAAGCCAATGTGTAGATAGAGAGTGGAGCCACCTGACGAGGAGTCTGACATTGCCATAATGGAGAGGGCATTTGGTGGGGATGTTAATGCTTGAACGGATTTGTTTTCAAGTGTTGACTCCGGGTCCAGACTCAAGATACGCACCGTGGAGTCATCACAGCCGACGGCCAGAAACTGACTCCTCATACGTCCTTCGGGTACCTCACCGAGACTCAAACAAGTAACAGTGCCGCTCATTTCCTTCTTCTCGTCATACTCAGCCAGAGAACCATCAGAATCCATTTCGAAGTATACGATTTCTCCAGAACTTAGTGCAACGGCAACTTGTCGCTCATTTGTAGTAGCCGCAACAATTGATCGATGCTGCGGAGCAGCCCATTCATTCACCCGGCGATCCGCACGGATGTGACGGATACCTTTCGGATGAACTTGAATCAGAGCATCCTCACCAAGTTGCTGAACTGCCAATGTTGGGGCAGAGGATAGGAAACCCGTGTCGGTCACTTCTTCTACGGTCTCTCCAATACTCAGGACCAAAGTGCCGTTTGAAAAGGAGAGTATGATGTAAGCATCGTAGGTGTCGTTTCGTGTCAGCTTGGTGGTCCAAACAGCAGACGGCACACCTGGTAACTCAGACTCGACAATCTCACTTACTTCCAACCCGTGTTTCAGGGTTCGGAAGGTACTTCGAGCGCCAGTGCCACAGATTGAATAGATCTGAGGAGCATCCTCATCAGTAAGGTTTGCTACCTTACAATCCATCAGCGGATTCATAGAATCAATGCTCTCCACCAAGCTCAGATTTTCAGCCGGTCGTGGATGAAAATACACTGGCGTGTATGGCTCCGTAGGGTTCGTCGGGAAGTCGTCGCTAACAAATTCTATCTCTTCATCGTCGTCCCCAAGTTTTTCAAACTGGTAGAATTGATGATTGCCAAATTCGCTGGCAACGAAAAGGAAACCACTTTTGAGAATACAAAGACTAGTGGCTATTGGAACGGTATCAAAATATTTAATCTTGAGACGTTTCACCTCACCAGTTGGCTGTCCCTGCTCATCCTCAACCATCTCAATAGTGACCTTGAACAGATCTCCATCATCAGTTTGTAAAAGGAAGAAGAAGGCTCCGGCAGCACCTTTCAGCTTGTGCATAACACCTGCTATAATGTGTCGTTTCCTTTGGGGGTCCTCAGTTGCGCCACGACGTCGCGGAATAGCAACCCTGTACGATTCTTGATTCGAGTGTCTATAGGTAATATTATCTTCGCCGCAAACCAGAACTCCGCTTGGTCCGTCAGTCCCCCCAGGAACCTGGAAGAGTATGCTTGCTGTTCGATCGACTGGGTCTGACCATTTTTGTACCACATGGTTGAGACCTAAGTCGAGTTCGTAATAAACAAGTTGTTTCTCAATCTCCTCATAAGCTTGTCCTGTAGGATCCTGGTCTGAATCCCCATAATCTACCTCCAGGGCTGCGAAGACCGGATTTGAATACCCTACGTCCAAGGCAACCAATGCAAAGACCAATCTTTGGTGTTTGTGGGCTTCTAAAGGAGACGATATGGTGAGCTCCGCTTGAGAATTACGGTTTAGTACGTAAACGAGCTTATTCTTTTCCACGGATGCGGTCAGACAAGCTCTGCCTTTGGGGTCAACTGCCAAGTACTGTCCTGGAACGACTCTCCGTATGCCAGATTTGCCGAAGGTTTCCAAATGTAGACGATTGAATTTGTTCTGTGAGGGAACGAACTCGACAATAGTGATACGGCCAGAGTCGGAGGTGATGATAATGTAATCTGCGATGATCACTTTAGCCCAATTCTATGCCTCGACCAAACTACAATGCCAGTCTTCGCGTCCACTAATTAGGGCGGTATAATTCGTGCTGCCGTCCATGCTTCAAATCACTAAGTGAAGCTCAAATGGGACGAGGAGAAAGACTTACCCTTGTTACTTCCAGCCAGCCTGAAAGCTGCAATAGCTCTGATTATGCCAAACACATCGTGCGAGAGGGCGGTGATGATCTTTCCTTGGGAAGGATCAGGTCTATGAAGAGTAAGGCGAGAACCGGATGCAGTTACAATCTGCTGCTCTTTCGTTCCCGCAAATTGACCAAGGATAGCTTGAGTGATAGCAGTAGGAGGGTTGATGGTCAAGCTGTAAAGGAATTGATTTGATGTCGTCGCCATCTTTTCGCAGCGGCGCAGAGAATCTGCGCAGCTTTAGCTAGATAGAATCACGACCACCGACCGATACAGGTCGTGGATAGATATGTCATTTGTAGAGCTGGACAAACAGCTTGTCGCCTAAGCTTCATAATAGAAGATCAATTTTTCCACAAGAAATTCGCAAGCTAAAAACGCGCTTTTCCGCATTAGGACTAAAGCGACTTGATATGCTTGAATCACCCCATGTAGTAGCATGCGATAGAGATGATTTCTCGAGCACCACGATAGTTGGACGGAGAGACGAAGGAGTCAGCTATTTGAAGAAATGCGTTCCTCAGCTTCGTATACCTGCCAGAGGTGTCTGAATGCCCTCAAAAGCGCGCCTAGGTCCATTGGATCAGGAAGACGAACAATCGCTACAGGAACTATTAAACGCAGCAAGCTTACTTCGAATACACAATCAAAGAGCCAATTAGCGGGCATAGAGCCAGGTCGGCGAACAATATCATTCGATCAGTCAGGGCAGACGGTGAAGAGTGAGCCTCCACAATACAGAAGTCCAAATGGCCTGGAGACAACCCCGCCTTCCAATGTTGAGGGAAGACCTCTGTTAATGCCAAACAACCTGTTCCATTCCTTCTCAAACTCCCCTTCTCCGGAGATTCGAAGACGAGCTGCCTTTATGAAGCAGAATGCGTACTGTCCGCACCCAGATCATCATCAGACCCGACTGCCTACAAACCCTGATGATCCAGAAGCTCGAAAGTCTGCGACAGGTACCTTACCCCCAGCGCATGTCAGTTTCGAGTGTCCAGACTGTGGAATACCGGTATCTTGCTCCGAAGAACATTGGGCGGATGATTACGAGACTCATTTGGAAATATGTGATACACTACGAGAGATCAATGAGGATGACCATGATCTTCGATCGGGCCGGTTCTTCCCAGAATTCGAGTATCCAGGAGACCAAATTGAGGAGGCAATGATCAACATGACCAACTGGGATACATTACTCTTTACCAGAGATTTCAAAGCTGTCAACGATGAGAGGAGTCTGAGACAAGCGACTAGGCTGTTGACATACCCGATCACCATCGGAAGCGTGCTGCATGAGCTAAGTCCCTACAATATCAAGAAGGGTGGTAGGTTGACTGTAGAGGGCTTGAAGAGTTTGAGTGGTATAGTAAGCCCCAAGTCTAATGCACGTATAATTGCTGATCTATATGAGCTCTTCGTTACAATTTGCACCCCGCAAAATCAGGAGGAGGGTCTGAAATCAAGAACTTGAGGCCGACTCCACCGCCAATGAGGATCTTTATTCTTGGGGCTCGCGCAGAGTCTTCATTGCCAAGAGAAGTCTGGGTACAATTGGCTCATCTGTTCCCTCGAGTCACCTTCCATTTGATCTTCATTGGCCCTGAAAGTATGGCAAACAGAGACGCCGAGTTCCCGCTACCGGAAAGGACTCCTAGCAATCCATTTGGTGCTATTGTGGAGGATCGTATCACGAACTCATTGAAAATCAGCACATTCGTTGAGTATTATCATACTCTTCACAAAGCTGGCCATTTCTACCCGTATGATCCCTACTTTGATTGTTTCATGCTTTTCCATCCCGGCTTGGGCCATCCAGCTAGTTCACACGAATGGGCGGAGACCCTTCCACAACTTTTGGAGACAAAGGTACCCATTCTGGTCACTGGCTATACTCCGTATGACATGGAGCGTGATATCAATTGGGTCAAAGAGACCGTTGGTGGAGAAATGGATATGCTTATGGAGCCAGGAGAGAACCGCTTCAGGAGTCTAAGGTGGGATATTAATGACTTGGACCCTCAGGATATCAGCTGTGGTAACTGGGGCGTTTGGGCTTTCAGAGGCAAGAGGTATGTTATCACATTCTTAATTATACTATGGGATCACACTGACTCCTCTGCAGATATGAAACCACAAGAAAAGACAACGATTAAGTCACTGTCAAAGAGTGAAGATTATGACCGCTTGTACATATGTACTCAAGCTTTCTGTAGAATTAGCTATTGTGTTCAGTCCTTAGAGCCGAAAATGTACTACAAATAGCCCTACCCTTCTTATTTCTGGTTGGCCACCGCCAGACACGAAGGCAGTAGTGGCAACAGCAGAAAATGACTACTTGCCTATGAGTAATTAGAGCTTCACAAACACTGTTCTCTCTTTGTACACGCTCTGCTATATGTTTCTTTGCACAAAGGTTGTGCTCCGGATCTCCCTTATCTTATCGCACATATAAGGCGGAGTCGCAGTACTTTTCCTCCTCCAGAAAACGTCATCGTCAGAAAACCTCCTTAACAATAATTTAACCAAAAAAATGTCGTCGAAACCCCCACGCTCCCTTACCACCATATATCTTACTCGGCATGGAGTAAGCTCCATTCAACCATACTATGCGATTCAAATCTAACATATTGTGAAGTTCCGCTCCAACTGGGTAGTAGATCCCGCAACTGGTACCTACTCATCAAATATTCCAACACCAACCGGTATACCCAGCGATCCAGCACTTGCGGGCTATGGAGAAGCGCAAGCACAAGAATTGGGCGAGCATCTCAGTAAAGTCGATCCGCCCATCGAGCGAATTTATTCTTCCCCGTTCTATCGCTGTATCCAGACGATCTCGCCTCTCCTTCCACATCTCTCCAGCAAGACCTCCGATCCATCCAACTTGAAGATTCGCGGCGAGAATGGCTTGGGTGAATGGTATGGGCTAGCTCGTTTCGATCATCCGAGTCCTGCCGCCCCAGAGTTGTTACATTCGTTTTTTCCAGCATACGATAAAGACTATGAACCCAAGATACGGCCGAGTGTGAATGGGGAAAGTATAGAGGATCTGCATGATAGAACAGCATATGCTTTACATAGAGTTATAGAGGAAGCGGACAGAGAGGGCGTCAAAGCTATTGTTATATGCACGCATGCGGCAACGTTGATTGCAATTGGGAGATGCTTGACAGGAAGAATGCCGGACAATGTAGGAGAGGAGGATTTCCGTCCTTTTACATGTGGGCTGAGTATTTTCGAGAGAAAGGGATCCGGGGGTGACGAGGATTCAGATGTGGAGGTGTGGAAGGGTCCTGAAGAGGAGATACCGCAGGTAGGCTGGAAAGGTGGAAAAGGAGTAGGCGGCGGTTGGACTGTGAAATCCAATGGGGACTGCAGCTTCTTGAGCGGTGGAGAGGAGCGAGGATGGTAAGTGACCATACTTCAGGAAACATCAATAACCTCTAACTTTTTCTACAGGCGTTTCTCTGGAGATGAATCGTTTTCTACAAACCCTGGCCAAGGAGCAGCAGGCCTGGATGCTGGGTCTGGCCTTGGTGTTGTCATTGAAGGAAACAAACCTGAAAAGTCCACCGAACCCTCGAGATTGTGAGGAGAGACTCACCCAAAGCGGGTTCTTCACTTTGGATATCACGGGAGACTCTGGATTGCGTTTAAATTTCATCTATCCTTGGATATGTAATCAATTCAGCATACGATACCCTGGGTCAAACATCATATAGACATAAAAGAACTTAGAAGCTCCACAACATCGGTGGAGAAAATCATAATTTGTTGTTCGAGTACAATCCATCTAGTCTCTTGCCCTCGTGTATCTCCTATCATTTGGTGTCATTCGTCAAATCATTCTGACTCTTAAACCTGTATACTCTTCTTCGATACGATGTCTCCTTGAATCTGTGTATAATCTAACTGTTTAGTACCCCGCAGGTTCTTTGATCTGGGGAAAGGCCGACGAATCTAGGTTGCTCAAACAAGCCTGCTTCCAGTTCGCAGGCGTGAACTTATCTACTATATTCTTGAATTCTTCCTACGCGCGAGAGATTAATGTCAACTTTGCTCCAAACAGACTCTCTACTTTAAAACTTACCAATGTACAAAAGGTGTCATCTCCTTCGAGGTGTTTGCCTGGTGCTTTGCAGCCAGGTACTCTCATCACTTTGTCGTTATAGCGTAGTCTCACGTAGTAACCTTCAAGCTTGGATTTTTCGGTCTCGGAAAGCTCCGAGATCTTTCTCCTTGCAATTGAAGTCTCCGGGGTAGACTTTCCGCGGAAGTTGGAGAACCAACCTTTACTTGCGCTGCTGGCGCTAGCATTTTTGGATTCCATCAACGAAGGGTGTGTCTTTTTGAACAGCTCCAGGGCGACATGCGACGTATATGGTGGCCATATTTCCCCATCGAACGCACCCAAGCTCGAGAGAACGGCAGCGAGGGTTGTGTCATGGCAACCACTCAAGGCAAATTTTATATCGGTTTCACCTCCTCTTCTAGTGCCTGTCGCGCCAGTTTTACCTTCGATCTCAAGTAGTCCATCACCTCCGCTGTGGCGGACGAAACCCACCATTCTAGAAACCACATCTCCCATGAGGCCACCGATTCCCAAGATTCGATATTCTTCAGATTCTTTATACCCGCTGAACCACTCATCCATCGCTATCTTGTCGATGATTTTCCGTCCCTTAAGATCATAAAACTCCATGGGCAATCTAGTTTCTGAACCATGCGCAAGTGTCGAATTCAGTGTATCCATAATTCCCGAAAGTCTAGGGTGCGAGTCAACCGCGACCCGTTTGCTGGATTCTGGCATCCACTTGCCAATAAGCTTATTCAGATACTCCATGTCATCTGTATTGTTCCATTTGTCGGCAGCACGTTGCGCAAAAGCTCTCGTTACCTGAGCAAACCTTCGGCAGCTCGAGTCGTTGGGGTATAGGGTCTCATCTAACGGATGGAGAATTAGTCTTAGGGCAGTAAAAATATGGGAAGCCTACTAACCTGCCGGGGCCCGAGTGATAATTGTTGGGGGCGGGCATGACACCGCGCGATAGTTTGAAGGATATAAACCTAAAAATGTTTGTTGAAGCGACTCAAGTGCTCGTGGCATTGGCGTTGCTCGAAGGTACATGAAATCAGTATTCTCGATTGTAGGCGGCAGAAACCCCAATTGTTCAACATAGAGTTTTCTTAGTCGCGTTCCTAGTTGCGAGGTTGTTTCTCTTCCTTTATCCGTCAGTTCACCCAGGTTGCAGACATCATCTACTTCTCCCCTAGGTCCTCTGGCTATGATAGGCCCATCGTCGGCGCCGAATGTTTCAATGCGACGCCTCCATTGTAGTGAGCTCCAATCTGATGCATTAGCTTCCCTAGTAATGCTTACCATCCGCCGAGCAGCAGAACAGTATGGCCAGTATGGTTGTACACCAGCATTCTGGAATCTGGGAGAAACAGGGCTCCGTTCGCCATGGCGGAGGAGAATCTGGACCAGCTGTAATTGCAATCCTTCTGGATAAAGTATCGCAAGTTCTTCCTGTGAATATGGCCCACGGGGTTGCAGGGTAGTCATTGCAGCGAGCTACGGATGAGCTACTATATAGGACCGTATGATCAATCGCTGGACCAGAGGCTGTTCATGGGAATTCTTTCTCGCTGGTCGCTATGGGTTGGTCTTTGGAAGAGCGGGAACAGTGTAGGTAGTTTTGTTGACTCTAACACACGTGGGTTCTAAAGTCAGCTCGGCCAGCTACCACCGGCGTACTTACTTTTACTGTAGTGGGGTGTGGAGGAGGTCCGTGCGGGCAATGATTTTCCCAAACTCCAGACTCTGATTTTTGGATTGAAGTTCGAGTCAGTGCTAATTCGGGTCAAATTCTTATCGTTCTGGTTCCGCAGAGGTTGATGCGCATACAACTCCGAAAGGATGTGTAAAGCATCATGAGCGTCCCCCATATTTGCTCGACATGTCGACGGACGATTGGTCAGATTATATCTGGCAAAAGCCTTCGAAAGTACTCCTCGTTCGTGTCTCTAAGTAGTGACCCGCGCACTTCTCTCAAAGACAAGCGAAGAGATGACCCCCCTCCGCCAGCAAATACTTTAAAGCCTCGCACCACACAGCCCAAGCCGTTAGGATCTCGTCCAGAGCCAGGAGATGTCCTCGAGGCGCTCTTTGAAGAAGCGACCAAGAAGGGACCGAATGAGCTACCTACATCGACGCGCCTCACCTCTTTGGCGCATGAGGCTCCTGAAATTGAGTTGGAAGGGCGCATCGAAGAACTCAGCGTGATGCTAGAGAAGTGTCGGCCATGGAAAATTCCGCCACTCCTGGACTGCTGGTCGTTCTTTCTGCGCCACTTTGGGCCTGCGGCATGGAAAGCAGGTACGATTAATCGAGTAACACATCCAACTCATCTTAAGATAATTGCGCCTCAACTACTCGAAAAAATCATGAAAGCCAAGTCAGCGGATCCCTTCGGAGATAATCTGCCTACATATACTGAGTTAATATTGCCATTTTTTGAATTGGGTATATTGACTGGTCGTGAATGGACGGGAATGATGAGTACGTTGCTTGTCAATATTCTGCAGGCCAGTGGACCGTTGGCTTCGAAGCAACAACACTCGCTGATAATGGATCTTCTGACGAGCTGGAACATTGTCTGCCGTCAAGCAACCTTTGAGGCCACTGCCAATATCAACCCCTCAACCCTTGACTGGTCCTATGTGCCTAAGATTCCACCACTCAAGTTTCAACAAGCAAGATTAGGGACGACGGATAGGACTCATGCATCTAGGAAGAATTTAAACGTTGCCTTCAGTCTTCTTCTTCCTGGTGTGCGGCTGCTTAAAGACAACACGTCAGGGGTCGCTCTTGGAACAATAAAAGTGCTACTCGATGTTGAGAGACTTGGCCTTGGAGACTTGGCCACACCAGACGTCAGTACCCTCTTAGAGGCATTGTTCACTGTTGTCCACACGTGCCGGATTGAAAGTCGTGATCTTTTGTCTCCCGAATTTGAAGGAGTGCCGCGAGCTGTCCTCCAAGCTATCAAAGACGATTGGGTGGCTATAAAGAATCGTGCTAACGAAATCGTGCTTCCAATGATGCCATCACAGCGATCATATGCTTCATTTTCTGGCGGCGATTCTGGAATGATAGGCAAAAGACTAGGCCAGGCCTTCAACATGAAAAACCGCAAAGCGGCAGAAGACCTATGGGTAGATGCGCAGCGACTTCCCGTCGCGAAGTCGGACAGCAATGGTACTCAAACTGTGGTAAGATTTATGACGGGCAAACTAAGTCCTCCCTTGTATCATCAATTCATTTTTACCTTTATGGGGCTTCGTTTGCCGGCTAAGGCCATCGAAGTTTGGAATCACATGGTTGAGAACGACATAAATCTGGATGTTGGTGCATGGGATGCCATGTTAAATGGCTGCAAAGCTTCTCAAGATCCCAAAGGGCTTAACGAAGTCTGGTCTAAGATGATTGCAAGTCGGGTAACGCCTGACGTTCATTGCTGGACAAGTAGGATCAGCGGGCTCATCCAGTGCAAAGCAATTGAAGACGGTATATATGCTCTAGATGAGATGGGCCGGCTATGGCTCCAGGCAGTTCGCAAAAAGAATCCAGACATCAAGGTTTCAAAACTTAAGGAAGTTGGAGCAATGCCTGGGGTTGTTAAACCCACGATTGCGACCGTAAATGCTGCTGTTTCTGGGCTCTTGGCGCAACGACAGTCTGCAGCTGTCCAGCGCGTTCTTTCTTGGGCCAGTAAAATAGGCATTAGTCCTGACGTCCAAACGTACAATATGCTTATTCGAGGTCTGATCCGTGGAGGTCGTATAAATCAAGCTAGCAAACTCCTTAAGTCGATGCAAGATCAAGAAATCTTACCAGATGCAGCGACCTACGTTACAATTCTTGAAGAGGTCTTCCGCGATGCTTATAACTACACGGCAGGCCAGTTGAGGGATACTGTCAAGAGTGTGTTCGACATGATGGAAGAAGCGGGCGTCGAGGCAAATCTGCATACGTACAACAAGATTATTTACCTGTTATTGCAAGCCAACCCCAACGACATCACACCTGTCACCTCGGTCATGGAACATATGGCCTCGCGGAATGTCCAGCCGGATACTCATTGCTACACCATGCTTGTCAACTACTACTTCAGTCAGCAGCCACCCGATCTCGAAGCCGTGCGTATTCTGATGGACCGGGCCGGATTAGAAGTTGGATCCGTGGACCATGTCTTCTTGGACCGAGTCATCGAAGGATATGCCAGAGCGGGTGATACCTCCACCGCGCTTCGCCTGCTGGGGAAGATAAAGTCGACGAAAGTATACACTAGTTGGAACACGTTGAGGACGCTACTGATGGCGTTGGTTAAGAATGATGAGTGGGATTTGGCAAGGGAGTTGGTGAGGAATACGGTGGTGGATAAAGGAGGACCCATTGGTGCCGATGAGAGAGGTGTAACGGGGCAGCATATGTTCTGGGATCTAGTTCGAGAGTTGAGGTTGTTTGAATGAGGATGAGATGTAAACAGTCAGGATCGCTTGAATGTATAGATTGTACAATTACACAGCTACTGAAGCTTTATAGACAAAATTATATATGCATTTAGACTCTCAACGTCCGGAAAGAGCTCTCATGACATATGTGGGTAAGTCAAGTGAATTTCGGAGACAACTAATCATGCATACGCAACCCTGTTTCTGATTCACCTTGCGGAACACTTTTGTTGCATATCTTAAAAAATGAGTTATCGTGAATTGTTTTAATTCAATTGAATCAATTGAATCTTAACATATGCGTCGCGACCTATGTCGAAAGTCGCAGTTCCGCCATCCTTTTCTTGATCCTTTACATCGCCAACCAACCTTGCCTGGTATACCTAAAACGCCAAATAACCCACAGCCTACTCTCGACAGACTATCCAACATTTACATTTCCACTTCCTATATCATGGTCTCTCGTCCATAGCATCACCACTTTCAGGTGTCTCTCCCCCGACCATTCCAACAACCCTTTCTAGATCCTCTACCTCGCCTCTTCCAAGCTTCCTCCCCTCGCCTTGCCATTCTCCATCTCTTACTTCGCCTTGCTCGCTCAGTTCTAGTCCTCTCACGTTCTCTAAATGTCTTCGCGTCTCCTTCTCGATGAATTCTAGCCTTTCCCTCCTCCAGCTCTTCTCCTCTTCGCCAACTAATCCCTCCATGCCATCGCCTTCCGCCAACTCCTTCAACCTTGGTCCCAAGTTTTCCAGTAATTGCCTTAGCGCCGGTATCTGCGTCAATGCGAATTCTGTCGTTGTGGCAATAGGATGCTTCCCATCTTTCGTCAGATTTCCCTTGTTCTGTAAGAATGCCAGCGATCCCGTCTCGTCCATAACACCACTCTCAGATCCATTCTCATCCTTAACACTTTGGCTCGCATCCTTGCCAGCACCCGCAACAATCCCCTTCAGCGCCCTGATCGTCCTCTCATTCCTCTCCTTTTCCGCCCTCAACAACGCATGCAGCTTCTGCGTCTCCCTCAATTTCTTCCTCTGCAACGTAACACTCTCCGAAGTCGGCCCACCAGTCGCCCCTCCACTTTCCTCCACGTTCCTGAAATCCAATCCCTCGTAATGACTTAATCTTATCCAATCTCTCACATCTGCAGGCACGGCGAAAATATTCCTCAGCGCATAGATCTCCATCTTGTCAAAATTCTTGTCAATCTTCGCGTTGAGCAACGTCTCAAGTTTGTATACGCCATATTCGATTTCTTGCTGACATTGTATCGCGACGTCTTCGGCGGATAACTTGGAGGTGGTGGGAAAGCCGATTGAGGAGGGATGTGCGGCGAGGAGACCTTTTTCTAGGGCGTCGATTGCGCGGAAAGCGAGGAGGTTGACACTGTTTATTATGTCGTCTATGACAGTCTGCGACCAAAATGATTAGTTTTGCTTGAAATATGAATGAGTGCGAGTATTAAAGACTTACAATCGGTCTATATGTAAGATGTTCTGTCAGAAGCGCAGTGTCTGAAGTGATAGGAGCACTCATGTTTGCTATTTTATAATGGGTCTAATAAGGAGTTCGAGATTCAACGGAGGATCTTGTCTGGAAGTCTCCTTAGCTTTCGTAATGCGACTCAGAAACGGCGCAATTTCATCGCAATAGTCGCAACAGTTAAGCAAAATATTGACATTGCATTGCGGGGGACGCATTGGCAGGGGCCATTGATAGCGCGACACGGTATGCACGTGATTAACCTCAACCTAAAAATCCGCCATCCCGCCATCCCACGGACCGAGGTTTTGTACGAGAAAATGTGTTTGAAGCTTGTCAAAATTGAATCGCTGTCGACAATATCATAATGAACCTGACGAGGCAAGCCCCGTGATCGCCACGCTTAGCGAACCTATCTATCATCCAAACTTATCTCCAGCTTCCTCGTCTTTGCCGCAATGAACTTCTCTGCAAAGTTTTCCAAAGTACTGTAGCTGGTCGTTTTCTAGAATATCCGAGTAGCTGTACAGGCTCATTGTGATCCCTTCCGTACTTTACCCCTGATAGAGGCAGATTCGAACATACTTCCGCATAGTCCTCTTTATCCATGTCATCGTTCCGCGGAACTGATACCACCACAAGACAGCCTAGATGTTTCGCTATCCAGAGCCACCAAAATCCAAAATCCTCCTTCCAGCAACCACCACCCCATCACCAGCTACATGTTCCCCTAAAATCTGCATGAAACAGTATAAGCAGCCCCAAACACGCAGCAGAAGAGTTACTTCCCTTCTCGCCTCACCACGGGCCCCCTTTTTCAAATTCTTAAAGAATGTTTCCTAAACTCAAAACTTTATCCAAGCCATCCCATCCTTCCCGCTTCCTCCCCACGCTCCCCGCCCCTGAAACACAAACCTAGCCTGAACAAGCGAGGTTTCGTTTCGTAGATCCGTGCGGTGTGCCTTTTGTATCAAAAACATCATTTGTAAATTGTGATGTGTAAGAAAATAGGACGGAGGTGTTCGTCGCTAGTATATGAAGTGTGGAGTTGTGAACGTTTCATGGTTCGGATAGTGGATATGGGTGAACATCTGTTGCGGGATGTGAAAGGGGTGCAGAGAGTACTTGGCAGCGTTCGCGAAAATGTGATGTAAAACTAGGATGAACTCTAAGATGGGATGAGGTAAGTTTGCCATGAGGCGTTACTTCCCGACATCAAGTCACGCATTCGAAGAAAATTTGATCATGGTTGAAAATGTATATGTCATAAATCCATGTTCATTGTCCAGCTAGAGTCCCTCCGCAGCCAGAGCAAGATTCATTCTTGCCGTGTATAACCCCTTCATATCCAAATTGTGCCGCCCTCCATTTTTACTTTGCGTCGGGATATCAAACATAAAACAGTACCCATCAATTAAAAGAAAATACAAAAAGTATATATAACTTTCTGATAACACAAAGCCCCCGTGACGCCGCCCAAATGCTACCCAAGGAGCAAAAGATTGAGGCAGACGCCTAACCCAGGGTTGAAAAGAAAAGAAAATATGTTCCTGCCTGCCCACCGTCTATCAAATCGTCGTGCCCATGAGTCATGCTGGTGTTTTCGATCAATTCCATTTATGCCTTTTCGTAGAACCAGTACCTGAAGGTATGTTAGTGATGTAGTTCAAAGTCAAGATATCAGTTAGACTTACTCAGCGGCATATTGTACGTCGAAGTTAGAGTTCAAGTTGTCTGCGCATGTTGGTGGTGGCGATCCTCCAGCAGTGTTGAGCCTGTAGACTTCTTGTAGACCATCTGAAGCTCCCGTTCTTGCGTCCAGTTGCAACCATGCGACTGCACCAAATCCCTTGTTGTTTTGACCGATTGAAGCACCCTTTGGTGCATTCAATGCTCCAATCTTTGCGAAGGCTCCTCGGCCCAATTGCATCTTGGAGTTGTAGTTTAGATCGAAGAATGGTGTTGTGGCGTTGGTGAAGAAGTGGTGACCACTGATAGCAAGTTCGGCAGGCTTGAGTAGACCAACATTAGATGGATCAAAAGGGAATTGAAGCGCGACATTTGGAAGTATGGCGAGAAGATCGGGATACGTAGCTGCAACACATGTTGCATTGAAGAGGGTAGCGACGGCTCCAGTTGCTGCTGGTGCTGCAGTAGCATTTGACCCGCAAGTGTAGTTTTGTGTTCCTCGACCAATAGCTACATGCTTCAAGACTAGACCAGCAGAAGGTGAGGGCATTGGTGTTGGAGCTGGTCAATAAATTAGTATACAGAATATGATATAGAGATATACTAGAACACACATAAAACTGGTGGAGCAGCGCTAGCCATGTTACAGACAGGTGCTTGTGCCATATGCCTTCCCTCTTGAACTTTCTGAGCCAACATTTCGAAGTATTCCGAGATAACCTGCTTCTCGGAGGGTTGTGCTGCACCTGTCGAGAAGGTGAAGCCTGGAGCAGGGCGAGCCACTACTCCCAAAGCAAAGATAGCCCAGACGAAAGCCGAAGAAACCATGGTGACGTTGATATATATGTATAGAAGAAATTAAATGCGAATACCGAAAGGAAATGCGACACCGAACAGACTAAAATCCCACACTCGAGAATAAAAATGGAACGATGAACGAATACGCCAGGAAGGATGAGCCGCGAATAGAAGGATATATAGATTGCGATCGGAAGAGACCAACAGATCGAAATGGACTTTAAGCGCACGATTCGAGATGTTGAACTACATCTTGAACGGGGCGTCGAGGTTGTCTTATATGACCGAAAGCCATGATTGGCAACATCATGATTTTTTCTTTGATGCTAATCCTGGACGACAGCCGCTGATACAGGGTACAATAGTGAGGTTTCCACAAAAGAGAAAGACCGAATCAATTTTTCCCCATGGCGGCAAAGTCGAGCCACACGGGCCAGTGACAGGGGCGCCTACTCGGGGGGTGAAAGGCGACTAGGGTAAGGTATCCCTGAAGATGCGCAAGGGATTTCTATGTAACCGTTGCATGGCAGTCTCTGATCTTTCTCGAATTTGGTGGTTCATTGGCTGAAAACGATTGTAACTTAACCCCGGATTGAACAATATTGGAAGAGGATAGTGGAGTAACCAGCCCCAGTGATGGCTATCTAGCCAACCGATAGCCCAACCACGGGCCCTTGCTTCCAGAGTTTCTTTAGCCTTTATCTTTATATGCGCTATGGTCGCTAAGAAGTCCGTTGTGGTCAGTTGAGCAAATGAGAAAGGCTGGTGAAGGAGGGGTTGTCGGTAACTTGTCGGACCTGGCAGGCAATACCTATTGTTGGTACTTACTCAGTAACTTAGAAGATCTTACATGACACGAGCATGAGAAGAGAGTAATTCTCACTAGGCTGTCATGTCCATACCATAGCCGTCTGATGGCAGGAGCACTACAAATTCATTTCCCGTGATCCTTTGTGCCTTTTTCATTACAAACCCCTTTAAGGTGCTTATAACAATGGCCAAGGCCACGGCACGCCACCAGCCTGCATACTGTGTGACCACACTTAGAATACAAACTCTAGTGATCCTACCAAAAAGTTTTCTCTCCTGCTCGCATGAGTCGAGACATACGTAAATACATGTGGATGGATGTAGAAAGCTCGCACGAACCTAAGAGCATGTGTGCGGTGTGGAGCACGCTCCTACGCTCCGTGCCCAGAACCCATCTGCTAGTCCTTGTCGCAATCGCATCACAGTACTTTACACACTAGATAGACAAGGAGCGTCGGATGTATATGCACAGTGCTACTCGGTGTTTGTACACACATGCGGCAACACGCAGTGGAGAAAGGATCCCTAGGAATGGAGTATGGAACCAACTGCTGGGAACGAAGCTCCAACGATCCGATAGCCGCGATTGCGAAATCTATATCGAAATAGCCGGCTGGACGATAACAATGGCCTGATAATGAGCGATCATTTGCTGCACCAGTATCTACTATCAGCGGGAGAAGAACTGCAGCAACTAGTCTAGTGTATTGATGTTTTTAGATGAGTTTTTGGTGGGGAAACGAGCTTCGGAGAATTAACATTATTTTTGGAAACGCCAGAGGGAACGTCCTATTGGCTGTCACTCGGGCGTCTACTAGCGGGCCGGCCTAAACGGACCATTTAGCATCGAGACCTATATTTATCCACATATTACTGACTCTACCTAGCTGAAGTACGAGCGGGTAAACGGATGACATGCTTTATCGTTGGTCCAATCATGAACAGGCAGCGTTCACCATGAGAGCCCGGCCGTCTGAAAGATGCTGGGAATTCGGGTATTTCCTCGTGGCCTTATCAGAAGAGGAATGTGAGTCCGGAACCTGGAATTGGCGAGATTGGCCAGGTGGACAGGCATTGTTATACCTTGCGAGGCCTTACGGAACGCCGTTTGATCCAGAAATATACTTCCCAATCTTATTTCGTTTCGTTTGGATTGACGGCAGTTACTTTGTGCAATCATGGGGGGTAGACTGACCAAAACTATGACGACTCTTTAAACTGATAGCGTATCAGACAAACTTGGTAATTGCCCTCTATTAGCACATGATAGTACAAGATCTCCGGTCCATTCATCAAGACACCTTCCCATTGAACCCCTCCTGATGCCAATCTCCATGCTGGGCTCCATTAGCAGCGTCAACGATACCACCAGCACTTCCTGCGGCTACAACGGCCGTTTGACCCAGATGACTTCCGTGTTGATCCACATCGACACTCCCTAACCAATATAGTGAGAAGAACACCATCAGGTGAAGAGCCACACAATAGCCTGCGAATAAATTTCGACTAGTCCTGGTAGCCAAGACCATCCTCGTAATGGAAAACACTATCCTTTCTGGTAAACTCATACGTTTGTATGCTCGCGCAGATTCTCGGCCGCGGAATGCGGCAAAAGGCGAAATATTAGATTCGTATGCCGAGCGATATCGGTTCAAGGCGAGGCCGGAGGACGTTGAAGAAGACACTTGAACAGTGGACGGGTTGGGATTAGTAGCGTAAGAGGACGCTGAGGATGCTGGATGTCCAGCTCTATTATACGTTGACACATATCTGGTCTTTTCATATAGATTTAGATTGTCTTTCTGCAGGGAAGCAATCTCCTGTCGCAACGATGAAACCGTACGATGGCTTTCCGCGAGCTCATTCTCCAACTGCGAATTCCTTTGCTTGAATCGGTCGCGCTGAGCTGTTACCATGGGAAGAATTCCTGAACCTCCACCCACAGGCTCTCCTGATCTGAGGACTTCTAGCGGCGTGCTTCCTAACAGTGTCCTAGGATCGAAGCCGGAAATAATTGATGATGTGGGTGAGGTTTTACGGTTTCTGGAGGCAAAGGGACTGATCGCAGATTGCGGGTAGCGGCTTGCATAAGTCCCTGCAACCGACGAAGCCGAAGGATATGCATTTACACCACCTTGAACATTGGCAAGGTCGTTTTCCAGAGTGGTATTCAGGCGTTGTACCCGTTCCAGCTCAGTGTTAGCTGTGGTAAGACTGTCCTGTATGGTTTGCAAACGACTCTGTAGATCCTGATGCGACACTCTCAAGACTGTAAGCTCGTCGCTCAACTTTTTGTTTCGTGCAAGGAGGAGTTGTTCCAAGGTCTCGCCCTTTCCTTTGCCGGTGGAGCCATTTCCTGTAGCCTCTTGGGAATGAGATACGCTACCACTAACGTCCTGTTCATCATCGTCGCCCATAGAAAACTCTATACTCTTCAGAACTTCAAGCTCCTGCTTGACATCTTCATAATCGCTCCATTTTTGAACCTTGGACTTTAGAGAGTCACGTTCTTCCTTAAGCATTCCTACCTCCCTTTCCAAGCTACGAAGTTTGGCATCGAGGTCTCGTTTCTTTGCATCTCTCTCTACTCTTGCAGCATCCAGTTTTCTCATCAACGACGAGTTTTCGGACCTCAAGCGCATATAAGCAGGGTCATCTTCCAAAGCTAGCGCTGCTTGGCTTGGAACTTGTGAAGCCGATTGAGCTAGCTCTATCCGTAACTGCTCATTTCGCGCTTCCACTTCTGCTAACCGGACGCTTGTGCGCTCCAGGTCAGAATTCACCATCTCCAACTCTGCACTGGTGACATGACCCCGACTTCCATCCGCATCTCTGTTTTCAGATTGCCCAAGGCGCTGGTTCACTTCATAACTAGCCTTGATCTCATTAAGCAGGCGTTCCTGATTCTCCAATTTCTCCTCAAGCGACTTTTCTTTCGCTTCCCAGTTATCTTTCTTCTCTTCCAGAACCGCCGCCCATGAGCTCTCAACTTCTTTCACTTTTGTCTCTAATCCTTCCTCCAAACCCTTCCGGGTCGCTCGTTCGGCTTGCAATCTTGAATCTGTTTCCTCCAATTGGGTTGTGAGCTTACTGACACTTTTTTGAAGGTGCTCATTCTCTTGGGTGATTTTGGGTAGCGTGTCCTCGGACAAGAGTAAAGAATCGACAGATGCTTCTAGCAGAGGATATGGGTCGGGCGCTTCAGACAGCGACGAATATACTTGTAGGAAGGCCGAATTTGTAGATTTCGAGTGGTTGGTGAGGAGATCAATAAATGTTTGGTATGCTGTAGATGCTAGTATCAGTAGAGATCCCAATTGCGCCTCACACGACCACTGTACCTTTCAATAAACCTTTAATCTCTCCAAGCTTAGCAGAATCATCCAACTTGCGAAAGTCCTTCGTCTTCTGTGCTAAGTCTTTGCGCTGAACAGTTGAGTCTCTCTGGTATTGAACAATTTCTGAAGCAGTATTGTCGAGGGATGGGATCATAGAAGTCAGGTCGATCGCTGTTCGAGAGTTAGTAGTATTCGACCAACACTTAGAGAAGAACTACTCACTCCGCCATGCTGATATGGCCTTTTGGAATTTATTATCTTCATCTTGCCCGGAAGCTACATGATCTGCGGATGGGGTTGGAGGTTTGGAGATTGAGGCCGCGAGTGCTGAGTCTGCAAAGTCGGTCATCGTAACGTCCTTAGCCAAACTCCCCAAAACATTTGCAAGACGTGAAGCTATCTAATTGATGGTTGAATAAAAGTGCGCAAATTCATGCATATATTGGTTACAAGTGGTTGTTACAGGTACTTCGTAAGCTTGAGGAATTCGGGGTATTCGCAAGGTGTTCGTTCATGTGAAGCTCGCTGTGCCACATCCCTGTAACCGCAGCCTTCAGCCTTCCTACCAGGTACTGCAAGGCCCACCTACATCACTGACTGACGAACGCAATGCGAATGCGCCGCAACTCTAAGAGCTTACGAATATAGAACTCAGATCTCGCTCTGGCCATGATAAATATACAAAGATAGGTGAGCCTATTAATATGGCTTCCAGTGCTCCCAGAAGCTCATTGTCTTCACGCAAAAGAAAACGAAAGGCGCCCGAGAATAGCCCTTACGTTCTGCGGAGCTTGATTGAAGATGTGCCTCTGTCCGCAGATGGCGACAGAACGGATATTGAGATAAATTGTGTGGAATTCTTAGGTGCGCATCTACTCTTACATTTCAGTTCATATGCGCAGCTGCATGTTTCTACTACGCAAAGCTTCATTGTCTAACATTTACTTCTAGATCAGAACCTGTACATTGGGACTTCTGCCTCCGAGATCCTCCATTTCGTCCAAATCCCTCCCGATCCAGAAGATGATTCAGGAAAGCCTTCCTATATCCTGGCGTCAAGATTACCCCCGGCCTACCATGAGCCGCCTGGTCGAGAAAAGCCTGGAGTCCAGCAGATATTACTTCTACCCAAAGTTAGCAAAGCTTGCATACTGTGCAATTGGACGGTAACGTTTTATTCCTTGCCGGAACTAAGTCCTGTGTTTGGAACTGTGCAAATTCGACCTTGCAACTGGATTGGGGGCACAGACTTGAATGCAGATTTGTTCAATCCTGATCAAGATGAGACAACCCCCTCAGTGACTGTACTCGTGTCCTTGAACAAAAGAATGAGAGTTGTGAGGATTGGGGAAGATCCTCGAGCTTTGAGGGTATGTGTAGGACGATTCTAAAGCACGCTTGATGTCAACTGATATATCGACAGACAATAGAATTTGCAGGGAGCACCATATCCAGTCGCCGTGACGCATTTGCTTGCGTTGCAAACTCTAGATCGTATGCTCTACTTGATGTTGACCGTCAATTGAAGATACCCCTCTTTCCAATATCATCGTCAGATGATTTGCAATCTGGTAATATAGGAGGCCGTGCAGAAGATATATCTGGCAATGCCTCTGGTGGGATTTTAAGAAGCACATCAGCTGCACAAGCCGGACGAGCAGATGACAGAAGCCATAGTAGGAGTACTAGTCTCGGCGCTTTCATCACTTCTGGTCCTCGTCGGGACAACCTGCGTGCCACCAGCGGGGACCGTTCCGGACGCGATACTCCTGATCGTCTCTTCCGTGAGGCCTCTCCTATACCTGAAGCAAGCTCAGCAGCCACACAACGTGAGCCAAGTCCAGAAAGACCACTCCCCCCTCCACCAACAGAGGCTGTTCAGGTCACGCCCGCTCCTCCTGTATATTTAAAGCCGCACATAGTCTCGCCTACACCCCAAGAGTTTCTTCTGACTACAGGAACCGCCCCTCGCGATCGAGGAGTTGGTATGTTCGTGAATCTCGAAGGGGACGTAACAAGGTCTACGTTAGATTTCACGGTTTATCCAGATGTAGTTGTTGTGGATGGTCGCGGTGTTGATGTAGAACCAACACCGCTAAACATGGACGAAGAGGAGGAGGGGTATGTGCTTGCCTCTATGGCGTTGGATCGCGATGGCAAGCGCCAGCACGGGATAGAAATTCAACGGTGGGACTTGGATCCTAGTGAAGACACAACAGAAAAATTCTGGCTACAAGTCCCAGCAGAAGACGGAGACAGCGGTGAAAAGCAGATTGGCTTAAGGTCAGTGATTAAGAGTGGAGATGTGTATTTCGATGACCTAGTCGACAAGCTTCGTTTGAAGAGGTTCCAACCTTTCGCAACAAGGTCCATGGATGCTTCTCTACTTTCACTCCGAAGCGTTGATTCTAGAACAGCCATGTCATTACAGAGAGTATCAGGGGAAAGAGACCTATTTGAAGAATCATTATCACCTGGGTGGGAAGCTCGTCGCAGCGATGAAGAGAAACAGTTTGCACAAAGACTAGGCCAGTCTCGAACCCGCGTAGTAGCCTGGTCTGGCGATAATGTTTGGTGGACAGTCCGAAACCCTTTAGCTTTACGTCTTGATGCTGAGCTTGATATGACAAGCACCGAGAGCTCTGAAGATACGAAGTATCCATCTATGGACACAGGAAAAGCTGTGGAGCTACTAAATTCACTCCGTGGGCGTGAAGCAAAGACCGAGACTGAGTTCATTAGCTTGGGTTACATCAGGCAGAAAGTCGGTTTGTTGTTGCTGATGAACATATTAAATTCTGGAGGTGTTGGAATCGCGGAGGGTGAGTACCAAGCTACGGAGGAAGCCCTCTTAGAAGGAAGCCTTGATCCTCGCGTCATTCTTGCAATCGTTCCATATCTACGAAATGAGATCATTGAAGGGAAGACTGGTGTCTGGATCCATGGTGGTGTCAAGGACGCCGCTGACGAGTTCACCGCATCTGTCTTGCCAGATTTAATGAGAGCTCAGAAAAGCGGTCCAACTTCCGACCAAGTTCTTCATTTTCTCAAAAGATTTCTAGTCTCATGGCGGCGGAGGAAGGGATTCGGTAGTATCTCTAATGAAACTGAGGTTTTCAAAAGTCTCGATGCTGCACTTCTCATTGTGCTGCTACAACTAGATAAATCCACTCCCCGTGGTCCTGCAAGGCCGAATTCGATACGAGCCGAACTGAACGATTTGGTTGATCATGGTGTCGATTGCTTCGAGAGGGCAATATCTCTACTTGAATCACACCATCGGCTATTTATTCTTAGTCGCCTTTACCAAAGCAAGAAGATGGCTAGCGAAGTATTAGGCACTTGGAGAAGAATTGTGGAAGGGGAGCAAGACGACGGGGGCGAGATCCAAGACGGAGAACAGAGAGTCAGGGAATATTTGACCAAAATCCGGAATCCGGCTCTTGTCAAAGAATATGGTGTTTGGCTAGCAACAAGGAATCCCAGATTGGGAGTGCAGGTCTTTGCAGAAGAGCGTGCTCAGGTCAAATTCGAACCGACTCAGGTTGTGAAAATACTACGAGAAGGGGCTCCTGGGGCTGTGAAGGATTTCCTCGAACATCTTGTCTTCAGCAAAAACCATTCCGAATACATCAACGAGCTCATCGCATACTACCTGGATATCGTCACCTCCAAACTTGAATCATCACCTGAAGCTCGAGCAATCCTAGTCCAGAGCTACGAATCCTACCGAGCCCTGCGACCCCCCAAACCTACTTACCGTCAATTCATCACCGACAACTCTCTCACAGAAGAATGGTGGCACAGCCGTCTCCGTCTTCTTCAGCTCCTAGGCGGAAGCCAGAATACCACTGCCTCTCAATACGACGTCACCGCCATCCTCGCCCGCATCGCTCCTTACACACAAGAGCTCGTCCCCGAAGTCATCATCCTCGACGGGCGGCAATCCCGGCACGAAGACGCACTCCGGCTCCTCACCCACGGCCTCGGCGACTACGACACCGCCATCAACTACTGTCTCCTAGGCGGCTCCTCCATCTACCACCCCGTCTCCGGCACCATGTCCCGGCAAACGCTTCCCACGCGCGACGAGCAAGCTCGGCTTTTCCGCGTCTTGCTCGCCGAGTTCTTGGCCATTGACGATACGAGCAATCGAGTGGAGCAGACGAGTAGTGTGCTCGAGCGCTTTGGCGGCTGGTTCGATGTCGGCGATGTCTTGGCGCTGATTCCGGATACTTGGAGCGTGGAGCTGGTGAGTGGCTTTTTGGTGAGTGCGTTGAGGAGGATTGTGAGGGAGAGGAGTGAGGTGAGGGTGGTGAAGGCGTTGAGTGGGGCGGATAATTTGAAGGCGAGTGTGGGGTTGATTACGAGGAGGGACAAGTTGGGGCCGAAGGTTGAGGAGGAAGAGGTTACGTGATTGAAGGGGGCGAGGGTAGGTGGGTGAGAGGATAGAGAGGCGTGGATGTTTGATGTTGTATATATGCAGTCGTCAGTGGGATTACGATGTGATATAGATGAAATTCGTGGTCATATGCCACTTTATGATTTCCCAATTGCTGCCATTCATTGTCACTGATAATGATATCCTCAGCTCCAACACGAATAGCTCAGCTAAGGGCATATTCATCCATTTCCTGGATCTTAGACTTCTTATTGACTTGCTTTCTATCGTTAAATCTTCGCTAGTGCTACTCTTTGGTATTGGAGAAGGATTTGAACCGTCACAGATTGCCCTTCGTCCTAATGTGGATGCTCGAAATGCAAAAGAGTCCTCAGCTCGCACACCATCTCATTGGGTCATTGTGCTGAGGCACACACAATTCAATATGTAGGCATTCATCCCGCCATTTCCAAATCCCCATCCCCAGCCTTCTTCCTTTGCTCCTCTGCCCTCTTCCTGGTCTTCGTTTTCGCCTCTCCCACCCAGTCCTCATACGCACTCCCACCATCCTTCAACTTCTCCTCTATAACCCTCTTCAGCACCTCCCCCGCAAACCCCACAAAATTATGTCTCCTCAACGCATTCTCAAACTGCCACTCATTTCTCTTCTGCTCCTCCCTCATCAACAACTCCACATCTCCAATCTCTCTCGCCCGGATCCGCATATCCCTCACCATAGCCAACAGATTAAAGCGTATCTCATGCGCCGGGTATCTCTCAATACGTCGCTGCAACACCGGTATGACCTTTTCAGGGAACTCTTCAAACGTGCTCGGGCCGTGAGCTATCGGCGCCGGCTGCAGCCCATCGAGTTCGTACAGCACGCCGTTGATCGGCGTATACGCAATGAAGTGGTACACATCCTCATCAGCATCGTTGCTCGTCCGCTGCGTCTCATCCACAAACGGCGAGCTCTTCGCAAAACTATTATGCACGTCGCGGATCAGCTCACTGTTGCTGAGTGCCTCGCCTCGGAACTCGGCCGGGAAGCCAGAAGTGAATTCTTTGAATTCCTTGAGATCCTTGCCGACTTCGATCTCGCCGTCTTTGTTCAGCAGGACGGATAATAGCGCCTGTGTGCCGCAGGCATTCTGGATGGTCTGCGCGGCGAAGAAGAGATTCTCCGCCGCAGAGTAGTCGTAGGAGCCGTCTTTGGGAGTGCCGTCTGCGTTGGGGGCTTCGCCGACGGGGTACTTGAAGAGGAAGATGACGCCGTAGACGGGGGAGAGCTGGCGGAGGTAGCTGGAGTCGAGGGCGATTAGTTCTTCGAATTGGACATCTTTGACGCCGAGGTTGTCGAGGAGAAAGGTGAAGACTCCCTATTTGAGGAAGGCATTAGCTTTTATTGGTTTTCATTTGAAGTTGTGCTGGGTAAACGGTAATTGCTCGTTAAGATTACTTACGGCATCGGATTCGACTAGACGTGATGAAATATTAGTATGAGTAGAAGCTGGCCTCGCAAAAGATGAGTATCTGTAAACTTACTGGTAGACCAGCCACCACTCATGTTTGCTTGGGTGCTTTACACAAGCTTGCGCGGGAAGGGAGAATTGGTAAAGCGTGCGGAGTTTGGAGCTTTGGAATATAATTTGGAGCTCGACAGCTTAAGCTTCCAGAACACCAAGCAACCTTCGGCGCTAAGAGCCTGCCCGCCACTGCACGTGATTCTCAAAATTTTAGTATGCTGTGGACGGGGGGGATGTGAAATGTGCGTCATTTTAGGATGGAAAGTTTAATTTGGCTACGGATGAGGACAGAAAAGGATGTCATGGTGGGGCTGAATGTCTCATTTATTCGAGCGTGAGTGAAACCTGCGAAGATCAACTCGGTGAGTGCATCTTACATCTTACATACCCCGTACAGCCTATTCAAAGAAAGGATCTAATCGGCGTTTGAAGGATCAAGCAATGTCACGTCCAGAGATACTTGCGGCAGGAAATGGTAAACTTGGGGATATTGTTTCATTGAATTGATTTTTCGATCTGAGTAATCTAGCCAACCATAGGTATTATAATCGCAACCAAAAGCGTTGCAATACGCATTAGATAAAAATAGCCGCTATATAAACTAACGCCGCAGATTTTTGCAGCTCCCAATACAGGCCTGTCCAATCCCTGAGCTCCCCGTAACGAGCTCCTTGTTTCCACCAAAGGCTCAGGATAAATAACGCCGTCCCATATGCAATATGCTGTTGTGGTATCAAAGGATCGTGGGTGCCGGTATTCGTACATGAATGCATAGCAAAAGGAGATTCGTAAAATTCGTTCAATCATTGGTCGGATGTTAAGGAGAGTCGTCGGATGAAATGATATTAGAAACAACAATTAAAGAGATCCGTTTTCTGGTCTCGTAAAGCACGCGTGGAAAAAATCGATCATAGGCCGTAAATGCGATGTCGAGGATAAAATGGTATTAATGCTCGCGGCGTTTCCCCTTGGGATCTGCCGGAGAGGTGTCGTATGAATGTTGGGGAGCATTTGGCGCATAATTCTGGAATTGATCGAGATGCAGCATCGGCTGCATCTGAGGAGATGGGTGAGGTTCAAATTTGACCGTATCCACGGAGGATCTTGGCTCAAATTGAAAAACTGGTGTGGTCCTGGTCGTAATGTTAAATCGTTTCGTTCGACGTCTATATCCACACAGTCGGAAGCACAAACCCGCCGAAATTCGAGCCGGAGCCCTGTCCCTCATAAAGAGCAAAATCATCCCCATGTTCGCTATAAACCGTCGATCCTTCTCCAAAGTTCGAAGATGCTGGGCTGTGGTATCCACCATAGCCGCTGGGAGAAGGAATTCCCAAATACTGACCCCCGAATGGATCGATAGATAATGGACTCATAGCTGTCACTGAAAGTGGATCAGGAGGCATTGTCATGAGATGCTCTTGGCTATATGTGAACGCAGGGTTGCCGTAAGGGGACATCGTATTGAAGTTGTCCTCCATGCCATAACTGTTGTGTCGGAAAGTTGGGAACGAAGCTGTGCGTTCCGGTTGGACCCATCCCATACGATTCCTGAACTTCGAGACCATGTCGATCGGATACTCCATCAAGTGGAGAGGTGTCTGCATATCCGAGTCGGAAGCTTGCGAAACGTTGATGGAGAAAAGTCGGCGAGCGATTTCTTCGATGGGTCCAACCGAAAGACTACCAAAGTATGCGGCTCCAACTTCCGGGAACAAGGGTTCGACAACCAAGGCGACAGTGTAGTAATGAGCAAGAATGACTAGTGCGGAAGGTGATCCTCGTGTTTGTTGAAGGAACATGACAGGAAGCCAGAACAACCAAGCTCTAAGTGGATTGAGCATTTCGAAACGTTGAGCAGCAGTATGAGAAGGAGAAACCTTTCGGACCCCACGAACGAATGTCATGAGCTGCTGAACAGCCTTTGTGTCCTCGCCATTACTCTTCAAATGAAGTTCGACCCGTTGGAGTTGAGAATAAGCGCGTTGCAAAGCGTCCAAGTCCTGCTTGCGAGGGGTACTGAGTTTTTTCTGGCCGGGCGCTGGAGATGGTGGAGCGGTTGGGAAAGTGCTTTGTTCAGCAATGAAGTCTCCGAATTGAGACTCCATCTTCCATGGCTGCATGGCGTCGATGACCTATAGTTTTGTTAGCTAAAGTGATTCAATGATATAAATTCCGATCCATACAGATGAAGTTCCATGCATGAGCTGCGTCCAACTACGCCTAAGAAAACGTTAGCCTAATGCACCTCGAGTCCAGTCTAATATTGACTAACCAATCCATTGCTTGCCAGGACAAAAGGAGGGAAGCGCCTAGAACGGCATCTGAATTTTGTCTAGAGAACTCGCCAATGGCTTCGTGTAAGCCCTTGAATGCGATACCGCGATGAACAATTGCCATGTTTGCTGTGAGGGGGCATTCTGTCAACCACGCAAGATGGGTGGCAGAAAGGGCGAGCAAGGCATGCATGACAAATGGATAACTGGATCCAATCTTGAGGAAGCTACCAAATAACTTAGTATGTCCATCGTCAACTCCAGATAGTGCAACAACTTACAGTGGGACCTGTCGAGTCCAGATGGTGAAGTTACCAGCATCATGCAAGCTGAGCTCGCTGGAAACAGATGCAACATGATGAATGAGGCGGAGATCTTCGAACGAGAAGAATTGAGGATTCGGAGCTGGAAAGATGTAAAGATCTGGGAAGGGGAAGCTTCCAGTCTGTTGCCAGCGCTCAATCTCTGCCTCGATTTCGGGAGTCCATAACAAGTCTGCTTTCTCAGGGGTAGCAGCTCGCTCCTCTTGAACGGGCATATCCATATATGGGCATCGGCAATTGTGTTTGGTGCAGTTTCGGCTGGAATAAGTAAGTAAATGCTCGCATTGAAGTAGCTTAGTCACTATAAGGCTACCCTTTCATCGACATACCATTGGGGAAAGTTCTCATCACAGCGGATGTGTCTACGCTTGCAGGTGTCACACCCTTTTCGAGACTTGGTATGACTAGGTCAGGGTCAGTGATAGTCCATACAGAAGCAATACTCTTTGGTGGTGTATCGTACCTCCTACGAGGGGGTCCACCTCCAGGTCCGGCCATTTTTAAATAATGAAGCTGTTGTTGAAAAGAAGTTTAAAAGAATAGAAGAATATCGACGACGAGGCTTGAACGAGTGAAAGCCAACGTCGAAGCAGGGTTCGAAGGTAAGGTCAGTCGAGATATAAATAAGTCAAAAGCCTTTAAAAACTGAGTGGAGGCAACAAGGCGAGAGAGGGATAGGCTAGGTAGATCTAGATTATATCCTCCGAGGCTGCCGGCTATATGTAAGCTTCACCGTGCAGGTAGCGAGTGTAATGGCGAGGTAGTAGGGCTGCAAGAGCGAGCGAGTGAGCCAGGTTTAAAGTTCTGCTGTGACGACTAAACAGCAAGAGTTGAGTTGGTGAAGGCGCAGCGGCTGAAAGCAACGTAGCTGTGCCCCAAAGTTCGAGTGAGGAAAGGTTGGACAAGCAAGGGACCCCGAGTAGCAAATAAGCATACAACGCTTGGAAAGTTTGTGTCGATGCAAGCCGGGTAATCTAGGAGATAATCCGGCCTGATTTTCAATCGTGACACACACAAGAGTTGCTCCGCAGCTTGTTTGTTTAGTTTCAGCGAGGTGCGTGATGTGAGATGTGGGACGGTGATGGGTGATGGGTGATGGGTGATCAACGAGCGAGAGTGACTTTGGCGATCGAGTTGAGCGAGAACTGAGGCAAAGCTGGCGAGATATTTGACCGAGGCTTTGCTTTGTGGGAGGGGAGGGCGAGGTGAGAGAGGTTTTAGGGCTGAGTGAGGACGGGATTTGAATAAAGCGAGCGACAGGAGCCAACGAGGGCTTCCTAAGAGTGATACACACAAGCGAATGTGATGGGAGAAGATGCAGCGAACGTGAGGGCTGAGAGGGTTGTGGGAGTCGTTTTTGGGTGGGATTCCTAAGATGATGCTATGCGAAAGGAAATATCAAGAGTCGACATGACATTGGGCTGGCGATGAGTGCATTCTAATACCAAAGGGTCGCAAAGGCGTCCTGTGCCGGGAGTGTGGCAGAATGGCCGAAAGAGGACAAGCGTCAGCACAGCCAAAGTTCCCAGGATTGATGCGGAGCGCTTGAGAAGCTTACCAAAATCATCCATGACCCGGCCTTACTACCTAGAGTACCCCTACCCTGCCCTATACACAAAGCAGAAGCAGAGTTCACAGCACAGCACAGCACAACACGCACACCGAGGCACAAACACCGTCCCCATCCATCCCATGCCCATACAGATTCCACACACATGCACCCTCGCACCACGCACCCACGTACCCACGCAGGACACACGCACCAACACCTACACACACATGGCACTGGCATTGGCAGGATGGATACATATGGAAGGGTGCTATGGAAGGGTGCCATGCAATTGTGTAATCGTATGGCTGTAGTCTGAAGGCTGTCGGCTGTAGGCTGTGGGCTGTGGGCTGGTACGGCAGAAAGTATTCCTCGAGCTAGTTTTAGATCTTATTTTTGGGAACGGCCCCATGGTTGGAAAAGGCACAGGTAGACAGACAGACAGGTACAAGTCAAAAAATGGACGGGAATAGATACTGTATGTGGCCAGCTTCCAACTAACTACCAACTCCCATCTACCAACCAGCCCTTGCGTTGTGTAGTGTGGTGTAGTGAAGTGTCTAGTGAATAAGTTTAGCTCAGGGTCATTGTGAGATCTAGCGATGATGGTTATTTATGGCCATGTACGAAGTAGCCTGTAGGAGACAGAGGCCGGCGGTGATTTCATTGTACTGTGCGTATCGCATGTATCTATGTATCTGTACTCAGCTAGCCTGCTCGATGGATTGGTATTAGCCCCTAGTCTGAAAAGGCCAGAAAATATCAGCAGCTTCACGCATATGTCATGGTTGGATCGAAATGGATGCCTCGACGGATGGATAGGTAACATGGTGACGGTGATACATAGTAGGTAATATGTAATAATATAATGGAACATTTCTTCCTTTGTCCATTCTCAGCCATTCACAGCATGAATATGGCATACTCAAATCCCATAACGCACACAAAGCACGCACATAATCATTAACCATACATGACAAAAGTGACAAAACAAGGGACCATTTTCAGTGCCACAGGAAGGAAGGAGATGTTTGCCAACATTCAGGTAGTAGTCAGATCGTTAGTCATGTAAGGTAGTATGGATGGGGTGGCTGGGTAAACGAACGAGGGTACCCAAGAGTCAGATTCCATACGGGGACTGGCGACTTGCACTGTAGCTTTGCAGTTTGCACGCTTCTTCATAAGGTTTAATAGACGGTGACGGTGACGGTTAGACGATTCCATTGACGGCCCTTTGTGCCATTCTAGGTTCTAGCGTCTGGCCCCCATTGACCCCGTCAGAATGGCCAGACTAGTGTCGAATTACCCGAACGCCGTAAAGTACGGTAGTATCATATATCGCTCGCATCTCCATCTACGGAGTTTTGAGTGCATTCAAAAATCCGTGTTAGACCCAACCTTCCACCCGTCCACCCTTCCACCCTTTTCGACTGACCGCTTCCCCCAGGCTACCAGGCAGAAGTGGCACTGATTATTCACAGATTCACAGATTCACAGAATCACAGATGATGGATAACCCCTGTGGAAGAAAGGACTGGGACTGCAAAGAACAGTAGCCCCAATCATGAGGTGAGCAGAGCGAGGAGCAAACGCCATGCAGAAAGTAAAAGCTGGATATGGCGAATCAGACTCAAGCGGCGTAGATCTTCTGATGCGAGTCCTTTGGGAATTGCTGTAAGTAAGGAAGGCAAGTGGGAGGGGAACAGACAGTGGAGAGAATGGGGGCAGTTCAGGAATGCACACATGCATCATATTGATCCAAAAATAAATATCCAAAAGTTAAGTAATCGTGTGTGCTGTGCTAGCTGACGGATTTACGTCTGATTGGCCGCAAGCCGAGCTCCGTGAAAAGTTTGGGTAAATATGGATTTGTCTTTTCCTGCCCTCTTTTGTCTTGGTCTTAGACACGCGGAAACTCGCCTCACTGCCCGTAAAGGATTGGCCTGTTGACCTGTTGACCTGTTGACCTGTTGACCTGTTCGCAGCGGAAGTTGGGTCATGATTTTGGCTTTCCCCTTCACTGCGCCTGCGCACTTCACACTTCGCATAGAATCAACGAATCAGGTCTTTTCCTCGGCGAATGGATCCGTGGTAGTGCCCGCTTTGGACATAGGGATAATAGGGATAGGGCTCTGCCTCCAGCCTCCAGCCTCCATCTTTCAAGGTTACTCGGCGCCTTTCATTCCCTACCCTTTGGACGCTCTAGCAGAAAAACGAGAGACGATGACAGAATCTCAAAGCGACCCCTGTGGCATTGTAGTATTCCAGCTCGGGCTGATGTTGGAAGGTAAAACGGACCGAGGCATTGACAGCAGTATCAGTATCACCCGTCAGCATTCCAATTAATATCAAGATGTTGAGGAATCGAAACCAGTATCATATCAGAGGTGTGTTATAGCACAATGATCTTCGATGCGAGATGTATTGTAATGCAAACCCTTACCTTCCCTTCCCTATCCTCTGCAGGGGCATCAGTGGAGGTCGACATATATTTTCTTTTATGGGGAAAAATCCATCATCCATTCTCCATTCCGTCCCACCGCCTTGCCTTGCCTTGCCTCGCCGTGCCTTACCTCCCCCTACCTTTACCTGTCCTACTAGTAGATACTTCCGCTGTGTAGCGGCAAGCTGTGCGCACAACCAACTTATTGTTGTGTTTGGGCTTGAGCGAGGACAAAAACATTCACATCCATATGTGTGTGCATCATCCATCCTTGGTCAATAATTGGCAACACACGCGAACGACTCCGCCTCGCACTAAACCACGACCAGCATGATGGATCAATGAATTCTTACCAGTGTCGCACCGCTTTCCTTCCCACAGTGAGGGCCCCCTTCCAATTTTCTCAGATAGACGAGGAAGCGAAACAGCGAAACCTTCATACTCGGCCGCCCAGCGCCCGCCCTGGCCGGTTTCTCGTGTCCATTTTTGCATCATCTCTTAAATGGGCGGCGGAGACGACCGCATCATGGGTTTGGTGGGCTTGCGCTGTTTCTGATGGCACGCTGGACTGAAACTGCCGGTCGGCTGTGTAAAAGCTCAGATGTCATTCAATGATTCAAGGGGCCCAATGGACACGCTACTTGTAATGGAAAGCGGCAGATAGCCATTTCTGGTCGGCGTTGGATGTTCGTTAGAAAGCCTTTCCCCAAGTGACCCGACCACACTTCCAAAGAAGTACCGGAAGCCGGATATACGCCCGTTCGCCGTTTAAACATGCCCCCCTGGGTCAGTCTACGTGGTATGCAAAGCAAAAATCCCAAATCACAGGATAAGCCGAGAACTCGCAGGTTTCCTATGGCTGCTGCTGGCCATGCAAATAGGGTTTCTTTCGGTGTTTGATATGCGCGCTACTATCTCTCGGTTGCCCCTTCACTGGCGCCCAAAGGTTTTTACACAAGCTCACACAGCGATGGCACGGAGATGCCTCATTCGTGCGCAAAACCAAAGACCATTTTTGATCCTCCTGGATTAGCCAAACAACATTATAAATCTGCTCGCCCTGAGTTGCTCTGAGTTTGCTGTGTTGGCTAATATAGCGAAAGTAAATGCCGCGCATGTTATGCCTAGTCTCAGAGAACAAGACTAGAACAGGCTTCTAGTCAGCATGCTTCTACCCAGATGCCAAAGACGTTTAAGTTTCTACGGACTCGACTTTCCTCCTCCATCTCCGATTCGCCCTTGATCTGCGACTTGCCAAATTGCCGTTTCAGACTCTGTTCGAACGACAATTGACTCGGGCTATGAACTGGCCTGGTGGACTATTGACATTTTTGTTTTTGGACCCTCAATTATTCCCGAAATTTTCCACGATCTTTCTTTTCTGTTCACCGCTTTTGGCGTTTTTTCCCTTGCAGGGTGTGAAGGGGCTACGCTAGAACGGGCTGCGGAAACATCTATTTTCCGTTCGCCTTCGTCGCGGGGACTATGACACTGACAGTATGATGTGTACGAAGTAATGTGATGATGGTGCTGCGTGATCGGGATGGGATGGGATCCTGATTATTCATGCTCTTGGACGCTGACTCAAGTTCGACATCCCGTATGTATTGGTATGCTGCGTATCTCGTCTGCTGTTCACGCAAGCCGAGCAAGAAACTATTTTCCTTATTGCAGTCATTATTTGCGACTCCACTATGAGCCGATGCATACGATTCGATCATCATCAGTGGGTACAGGCTGATGTACCGCACGAACAGCTTTGCTTGAACGCCCGCTTCTCTCCACACCCAGAAGTAGCGTGGTCGGCGTATGCATGAATCACCTAGCGCATACTGAACACTTGCCGAAGTGGGAATTTTGGGAGTTGGACAAGGTGGAATTGGGTAGAGTGGACGAATGATATACTCAATGGTCTAGTAGTTCCGTAGCTCGCCGCCATCAAACCACCACCATCATCTGCGTCTGCATCTGCATCTATCTTGCAGACTTGCAGACTGTATCTGCGTGGTGCGCAAGGGAAGAAGCACAGAGCGAGGAAAAATCAAAACCTATTTTTAGCTGCATTATTACCTTCTAGAAGACATCGCGGCCCGTGTTTCTCAGTAGGTAAAACCTCACCTCTACTTACATACATACATCCAACCATCCATCCACCCACCCATCCATCCATCCATCCATCCATCCATCCATCCATCCATAGTGCCAGTAGAATGCTCGTGCTACATCTCGATACTACGTAGTATAGAAAGCGGATTTGTTTGTGCGCGCCTTGAAAGGGCGGGTCTTCCTGCACCTGCAGTCTGCAGTGAGATTTTTATTGATATATAGTATGTTAAGTTATCGTCATGATGATTAACTTATCATGAGATTCGCCTCTCAGGTCAGTCGAAAAAAGATTTATTTGCATTTGCATATGCATTTCTCAATCATGACACCAAGTTTGTCATCTTGTCGGATCCTCGGTATATGTAATCATCGTCAAGGAGCGAACGGCAATATCGAGTTTCATCTTGAAAGCCTTTTTGACCTGCTCCTTTCTCATCTCGCTCATGCTCTTGAAGCCGAATCTTCAACTCCGGAAATAGAGTTTGGTCTTTGTCTTACTCTTCCTCGGTCGCTTGCTGCTGGCTGCCGGGGTTGACCGACGTCGATTTTGGCTTGCTTGTTCCTTGACTGTGGGGGGGAGAGGCAGAAATGGACCCAACGATGCGAATAGGGCGAATAGATCGAATAGGCCAATCAAATACTAGATATCATTAATGAAAAGGCCATTGAAGGTTGAAGGCTGAAGGCTGAATGAACTCCACCCATATTGCAGCAAACGGGCATTCTGATGCAGCATTACTGTAGTACGTCCGTAGTATGGTGGGCTTTTCCAAGGTCGTTTCCTGATGCTAAAGACGGATGTGGAACCGCAGCTCTTCTCCATTATTGGCTCGCGGACAGATGAGTAATCGAAAGATATCCAAAAGGCCAAGCCCAATCCCCATCGAAGGTCGAAGGTCGAAGGCCGAAGCTCGAAGCTCCAGGGAGCTCGCTTTTCGATCACCCGACCGACAGACAGAGTAAAGTTTTCATTCGTTGGCGGTGAGAGATCTGGCGCGGAACAGAAATCCTCGGTTAGTGGTTAGTGACGATCACGGCTGAAAAGATAAGCCCTGTCGTTATGATGTCTGCAGACGCTGCACGAGATCTCTTTGAGACAGTCCCGGGGAACAGTCCACATTCAGCTGTCCATCCGTCCAATGCGTCGGTCGTTTGACAGTAAGTAGCTGTGCTTTGGAAGAACGACATCTGCAATTCTGCATTCAATGACAACATGCTGGGCCGACCAGTGCATCGGGCTCAGGGACACGGTTAGCTACTTGGTCTACCAGGATTTCCCACACCTTTCTCAACTTCTCAACCTTTGACCCATGCTCGCGCCAATCAGCCGCTCGGAAAACCATGCACGAGCTCCATTTAAAGTTGGAGCTTGCTGAGGTTGGTGAAACGCTGCTGTACTTTACCTGCAACGCCCACCCATCTTTCTACCTTTTTTGTGCGACTTGTGACACCCAATTGTCCGAGGCACAATTCTTCTCGGATGTATCGGTATATGGGAAAACGACCATACACCACCACGACGGTGCGCGCAAAGATGGGAGTGGGCAAGAGAGGAGCGCGGAGGGTTTCCGGACCGGTGCAGTTCTGTAAAGGGACGGGACGCAAGAAGGAGAAGCGCGGAGGAAGCGGGATGCAGCTGGCCAAGTGTTGAGTCATGCATGGCTGCGGTCATACCATATTGTATTATCAGGTCATGTCATGTCATGCATATCGGATACTTGGAGGGAAGATGCTTCCTCGTAGATACAGTGAAAATTATGCATAAATGGTCTCTCGGGTACCATACCCAGTAGGAGAATAAGGTTCGTATGGGGGCAAGGGAAAAGGGCAAAGGGCAAAGGGCAAAGGGCAACAGCATGGCGACCTTGGAGTCTTGGACAGGGCCCTCGTACGGATATACTCCGCAAACTGAGAAGATGCGGGTACGGGGTCCATATAAATTCCAGTCGGAAGGTCGCTTCCAGAGAGCAGAGAGCAGAGAGCACAAGGAGGAGCAGAATGGCCAAAACACGAAAGATTTTTAACGTGCCAAGGTGTCAGCTAAAGTCCGACTCTGTATAATTCCTGCATCAAGTCTAGCCTTTTGCTCCTCTATTTAGCTGGGATATCCTGGCGTTTCAGGGTTTTCTCGTTTTTCTACCGTGATCTACGATGACTCAAAATAAATTGCCTACTCTGGTCAATGGTCAAGCATAAGTGGGAGACTGGGCGTCGAGGTGGATATGGACAGCTATGGAGTATGGTACGGCACGGGCTCGCTTAACTTGCTCTTTTACTTCGTCGCTTCTGCGCAGTACGATTCTGTGGTTTCTTCATCGAACTAAGGTTCATACTCCGCTGTGCTATTGGCCGCGAACCCGTCTGCTGAGATGGTTGGAGCCGTGGCTAGATCGATTTGGCCACATTTGGATTACTCCGGAGTCCAAACGCTTCGCTACCAGCACGCATAGCATCATCCGCACGCCGTGGTGAAGCTACCTACCTGCCCTCTTCCCGACTACAGCCGAGTAACTACCTACCACTTTCGGTCGATCTAGAGAATGGTAGAGAGTCAGTCGTTGTGGCTGCAGACATAGATCGAAACCATGCTTCATTCCGCATTCGTGTATCAGGCAGACGTCGTTGCTTTAAATAGCTCATTGAGTTCCATCGCATCGTCACTACTTACGTGCGCTGGGGTATCATCCGAATCCTACCTTGACTACTTGGTATCGTTGACGACCTATCGTCTAGCTTGCCTTCTTTGCAGGCTAAGCAGCAAAAACCCAATACTGTATCTTCATGCCTCTGCCGAAAACTTTCAACTGGTCACCTGCGCTGATGGAAACGCTTTCAGCATCTCACCCCCGGGTCATCATTTGATCCGCGCCGTCGGGGTCCTGTTCTCCTTGTTGGATATTGACGTATCTTCTACCATGTCCCGCCCCATATGCACTTGGATTGCTCTATGTAGAAGCTCTCATGGACGCTACTCGTTGCTCGTTAACTTACTCGTTACCATGACACTCCAGGAGGAAGGGCAACCACCTAGGTCAGTGTGCATATGCCATAGTAACAACGCATCGAGAACAAGGGAACAAACAAGACCCCAGATCTATCTATTCATTTGCCCGATAGGCTCGCTGTCTCCTGTGCTGCAAGCCTGCACTGTACAAAACAAGGAAATCGAGCCGGGAGAGGGATCATCGAGAAGGGGGTATTGAAGATTGCGGGGTACGTATATCTGATCAATTAATCTTTTCAGAAGTCGGTGAATGTGTGATCCTATCGTGAACAATAATATATCACATTCCGTCCTGTCCCACTGCAGACATTGCGATGACGAATCGGGAGTTCATCTGTTCAGCCAACCTTTGCAGCAAGTACAGTAACAAGCCTTTTTGGTTGTCGATCGGGTCGCTCGCTGTGGCCAGGTTTTCTGAATCGGATTCATCTAAGGATGATTTTCAGCAGCCGAGGTGACGACTGCACCCTTATCAGGTAGGAATTCTTCGATTTGACGCATGTTGGGTTGGCTGTTGGGCTATTTAATTTCTGCTTGACATTGTTGGGCAGTCTCCAATAGAATTTTTCCTTTAGCTCAGTCATGGCTCTGCCCTTGAAATCACGGTGACCGTTCGTTCTTCCTCAAGGTCAGCACCGCCTTCCACACAATCATCCCTTACAGCATCCGGGTTTGCAGCCCGCACTCTACTCGCGACAAGATCGACAGAGACGGAACGCAAGAGCATCAGTCGCATCCATAAGGATCAAACGCGGGCCCCTTGAATGGGCCAGGTACACTTAGTCATCGTTTAAAGAGATAGGGGCGCTTGACTGTGTGATTCCCATATCTGGGATTCAGGGTACACATTCTCCATCTACCGTTGCCATTACCAGGTTTCAACTATCAACACGAGGCGTTTGGGTCTGAGCTTTCAAGTAAAAGTTCTTCTCAGCCATCCATTTTTCCTGATAAACAGGCCGGCGGGGGAACACGAGGTGCAATTTTCAAGAAGTGGGGCGGCGATGCCTCCTTGAGAAAGAACCTTTTTCCGCGTAGCGCCGTACTTGGGAAGAGGAGTTCATGGGTGCTGAGCGGTCGGAAAACACGGGGAAATATCTCGTGTCGTTTTTGTGACCTCTCCATATACTTGCAGCGAAGCAGACACGAATTTCTCGATACCAGCATGCTGGTCTTTGAAATCCCATCCCAAAACCCCCTTATGTGGAGAGTATTAAGATCACAAATCAGCATATACATAAGCAATCCCCTATTTTCTATTATATGTTTACCCCACGCATGCAGGAGAAGAGAATGGGATCTCCGAGGAGCTGAAATATAGATGCACGAAGTAAATGACCCGAGATCTCGCCCCATTCTAACAGCCATGTATCTATCTGCCGGTGACGCATAGGGGAGTGAAAGAAGTTAGAAGAGTATAAAGTTTCGTAGTCATCGATGCTTAATCACTAATTACGTGGAAAGTTCCTAAGACGAGCAGGCACATCGTCGCTGGTGAGTGCATATTGCTCACATGCCAAAACAGCAGGAAGGTGGACAGGCGATTCGACAGGTTTACCAGCTGTATCGTTCAGCACAATTTCTAGTCTCATTCATGTGAAAGAGTTATAGCATATCTTCTACTCAACCAGCTAACCAAGGTGACCACACAAGGGATCATCTACTTCAATGAATTTCCCGTGAGACGGCTTCTTGCCAGCTCGGCATAAATATCCTCAACTACTCTTCAAATCACTCAATCTATATCTCTATAATCCGGTATTCAGGCCACTTGTAATAAGAAATCCGGGTCAGATAACCAACCAATAAGAAAATCAAAAAGTCTATCTATGTATTATTACTTTTCCAGTATATTATTCATTTTAGGACTTAGTAGCCGAGCTATAGAAAAGTAGCCGAGCTATAGAAAAGTAGCCGAGTTATAGAAAAGTAGCCGAGCTATAGAAGAGTAGCCGGAAGAAGAGTAGCCGGAAGAAGAATAACCGGGAGAAGAGTAGCCGGGAGAAAAGTAACTGGAAGAAGAGTAGCCGAAGAAGAATAACCGGGAGAAGAGTAGCCGGGAGAAAAGTAACTGGAAGAAGAGTAGCCGAAGAAGAATAGCCGGAAGTCTTTGTTACCAGGCCAAGCCTGAGACAAGACCTAGAAGAAGTATTCCCATACAGCCGAGCCTGAGACAAGGTCCGGAAGCTTTATTTAAGCCCTTAAATGTAGCCAGCGAGCCTACGAGCGGAATCGTACTCGTTATAATATATAATTTGAACTTTAGAACCACCAGAGAACTATTGAAAGACTAAATACATGACTTAGCTACCCTGTTGCCTTGGATAGTTGAACAGTGAGCTGAATAGAGCATCCTGCCGTGCAAAGTCTGCCGTCCCTAGCTCTCTGCAGGCCAGGACCCTTCATTCCCAATCGTCTTACTTTAGTCACATTTACTCTCTTAGACTTTCCTACCTTTGCCGTCAATCACACCTCATCACTTCACTGCCGAGTGACTACTCCAACCCATGCATGACTTACTTTGTCCAACCCAGCTCATCCCAATCCAGTCGGATTGCCTCCCTTCTATCATTCCACTTCCCTCACGTCACCTCACAGCACTTCACCACCCTTCGGTATCCGTCACTAATCATTGCTCGCCCTCAAGCCCCCCATCTTCATCTCCACTCTGTGGATGAGTTGTTATTCGACTCTGCCTATCACTCACAACATGCAGCTTATGCTCAGGAGATCTCTACGCTAGGGTGCTATTCCCCGGGCCCCTATGCGAGAAAGTTTTTTACTTCTCGGCTCTGCTCCTGCAGCTGCGAGCAAGTTTCTCTCCTATCCTGAGTGCATATGTGCGCTGTTTTCTATTCATCTATCTGCTGCATGGCTATCGCTCGACACTCCCACCTCCCAATCAGGCAATAAGGTAGTCGTTTAGCTAGCTGCAACATCTCAACTATCTGCTTCCTTTCTCCGTAGAGACGTCACCATCACCAAATTATGCCCCTCCCCCTCTTATCACCAAGAGCCTTAGGCATCCATTGCCTCCATTCACATTCACTCCACCTATACATACACCTACACCGTAACATGTCAATAGTCCAAGAAAGCACTCCAGGAAGATGCCAAAATTCAAGGTATATCTATTTACTATCTATTTATCTATCTAGTTGTGATATTTTTCCATATCCACCCATCCTCCTGTCCCTTACATCAACCATGATGGCAGCCAGAATCCCCCTCCCAACCTCGCGCTCATCACGTAAATGTCATATTCATATAGGTATATCAACCGATGAAGAATTCCCGATTCACCCTATCCCATCACACCATCATCGTCTTCTCTGAACTAATCTCACTCGCCTACTCAGGTGAAAATAAACTACCTATGTATGCAGAGAGGGAAAAGCAAAAGACGAAAACAAAAAAGAAATTAGAAATCATTTCGCTATGCGAGCCTTTTTGCCAGAGTGTGTTTATGCTATTTTCGTCTTTCCATTCAGATCAATTCATTTCCATGTACCTTTTGCCGCAAAATACGTTGACCTTGTTCACCCATACTATAAGACGTAAATCCCGTCACGGTAAAACTATGCGGTAAATACAATATCGTGTTTTGCATTCGAGAAGTTGCTTTGCAGATTCCCTGCTTGTATTGACTCTTTCCCCAGCAGAACTCAGAGAGGTTTAACCGAACTCACCATATCTCGTTGATTCGATCGAGTACTTTGCGCCCTCTAGCTGCACAGTTATTGTATCACTGTCCCTATGCCCTGCTGCGAAAGGTTGGGCCCAATTGCACACTGCCACATTTACACATTGTATGTCGCTCTTAGAGCATTCACATCAACCGGGTTGATATGGCCGACTAAAAATGCTTGGAAATCTGGGATGAGATTTTTGTAAAGATCCAGAACCTGTCAAAGATATGTTAGCAAAATTCTACTGCCAGTTCTAATGGAAGAAAAGCATGCAGATTGCGTACCTGTTGTAGTTCAGCAGTCGATGGAGTGGTCGATGGAGTGGTCGATTCAGCATCCTTCTTGTATCGGGCAATCTCCGTGATCAACTGAGCAATATCTTTCTCCATCGCCTGCGGGTTCAACATAACGATAGACAAGAACCCCTTGAAAGCAGTCGCCTTTTCTAGGTTGTAGTCTACACCACTGAGTGACTGCAAGAAGGGTTTTGAAAAGGTGGCCAAGTGCGGTGAAAGAATGTCAGCGTTGTGCAGACCTAATCGGCCCAGGGCAATTGCTGCATTCTCCGTCACCGACTTTGGTACCAAGGGATTAGATAATATTTCAAGGAATTTTTCAGACAACTTAGGCACATATGGAGCCATGTCCTTGCCATACTGGAGTGCAACTTCGCCGGCCGACCAACAAGCATTGTTGAGTACGCTAAATGTGTTCTCAATTTGCTCATCGACGATCGAATCCAAGTCAAGCTGCCGAACAAGAACCGGAAGTAACGTGGGTAAGAATTGTTGCAGCTGTGGAAAAACGAATTTGGCACAGTCACCTAACACAGCGTACGATGATTGGCGAACCTCGTTTTCGGGATCTTCCATACAGTATACGAGAAGCTCAAAGAGCTGGGGTTGGGAGGCGGATACGAGGGCTGCGGATTGCTTCTCATCCACTGCTTGAATAATAGCGCTTAACAAGTCCAAACTTGTTACAAGAAAGTCTTTGTCAGGCGTATCTAAAACTGGGTTGTTGACCGCCGCCATGGAATCTTGCAGATTTTGATGGATTATCTTTATGCACCTCGTGAAGACGGGAGCGGCGAATGGAGCGAAGAACTCGGCCAGAGCAGTGGCAACGTAGGATAAGCATTCCAAAAGAGGGAATAATTCTCGTGATTGGTCAGAAACCTTATGCCAGCGCTGAATGAGTGCCGGCATTAACAGATCGATGAGCTCCTGTTGTGCTAGCCCTTGTCCCACATACTCGGCTAGGGTCTGGACGCAATCGTAAAGAATGAACATATTCCGGTCCTTGTATTGTTGGAAGCACAGCACGAATTGTTGAATGATGGGCTTGCAGTAGGGCGTTAGTGTTGCTCCTGCTTTCTCTTCTAAATGTGCAAAAGCAGAGGCACCTGCTTCTTGAACTTTCTTGTTGCGATCCAGCATCTTGGTGAGAATGCCCTCCATCATGGGCTCAAAATATTGCGACCGCGCACCCGCATCTGCAAGTCCAGCACCCCAAGCAGAATATCTACCAAGAGTCCAGCAAGTTATTTGCCTCACTAGAGGTTCAGAGTCGTTCAAAAGTGAGATTAGATAAGGAACCAGATCGGGAAGATGTGGAGTAACAACTTCCATACATCCCTCAGCTACAGCTCCAAGGGCAAGAACTGCTGCTTCCCGGTATGGCCATTCCTGGTGTCGTAGATTTGTCATCAGGTATGGTAATATGGTTTCGAAGACTGGCCCATTGAAGTCGGTAGCAAAGACATCCAATGCTGCTGCGGAACATTTTCTTAAAGTCCATCGGTCTTCGGGGCTCTCATCATCATCATCACCACCACCCAAATCCTCAATCTCTCCCTCATCAAGATCATCGGCCATACCACCACCAAGTTTAGCGTATTCAGCGCCATTCACTCCTCCGCTAGCACCATCACCATTCGACTGTAACCGGGCGCTTTTACTTTTCGCAAACTTCGGTTTAATGTCTTCCACACGGTCTTCAATGTCGGCATCGTCGCCACCGCCTTCCAGCATAGCAATATCATCTTCACTGTAAACCATACTTTCGAGTAGTACCGGAATGATTTTGTTTAGGTAAGGACCTAGAGACCTCCATAATTCATCATGCTCCCCAACAGTAAGCCAGAACTCTGCAGCATCACATGCCAATTCCTCTTCGTCGATTTTACGCTGCTGTGCAATCATGTAGTCCACTAGGCCACCGATGTGAGGAAGAATTTTATCAGGTCTGACTTCGACAGTCTGGACAAATGCTCGGCAAACTTGTCGTCGGACATCACTGGAAGGGTCATTGGCGAGCTGAAATAGGCGATTGAGAAGATCATCAAGATTTACTAGTAAGGCTTGGGGCTTGTGAGGAATAAAGATATTTAAACTTGCCAAAGCCGATGACCGTATTCGTGGTTTATCACTTCCAGCAAATTCGATGAGCTTTGGAATGATGAAGGCAAGCGGTCGGTGTCCCTGATAATCCTTATCCAGTAATTTGTGGTTGTCCTCACAGATCTTCGACAAAGTTGTCATTGCTCCTTCTTGCGCCTCGGGTGAAATCGTTCCATCTGCATTCCCAACCATAGCCAATAGATCCGGTAATAATTGTGGCCATCCTAGCATCCCTCCGCGACTGAAAATCTCCGTGATAACATTTCCAGCGTAGTTTCGTATGGTCTGCGTTTTGTCTTGAAGCGCTGATGGTACAGATGATCGCACAAGGGCGAGACTCTCCGGGGAAATGGACTGGTAGCTCGATCTGATGTTGTTCTTCAGCATTAGCGCCGCCGCGGAACGAATACTAAAATATTCATTTTGAGTATAATTCAAGCCCTGGGGCATCTGCGAGTTCGAGAAAAGATAGGTGAGGTAGTTGTTGATATCGGGAGAAGACTTTGCTTGTTGGAGCATCTGTTTTAGGGACCTGTCAGTACGGTGGACATGTAACAAGTACTTTATGAGGTGGACGGAAAGAAAGTTGCTCACAATCTCAGCTTGTTTTTGGGCATTCTTGTCGTGTCCGCTCAGCGAGTCCTTGAGACAACCCGAGAGCTGTCTCAGGGCGTCCTGCTCTGGCTGCCACGCCATATCCGTCAATCCACCCGCTAGAAACTTTTTCGAAGGGGTTCTCTGGAAGATATCAAAATTCCGATATGCAGGTACGCAGTTGCGAACAATGAAACGGGCCTCTATGTGGTCACACAAGAATTACCTGTGGGACATCAAATGAGGTAGTTCGACATCTGTCGCAACGGGAGTAATTGTTAGCTATGGAATCATGGTATGGAAAGGCTGCTGTGCAGCCAAAAGAATTTGATTTTGTGTATAAAGAGAAGTTTGAACAAAATAATCAGTAGGGGACTCACGAATCGCAATTGTGCAGGGGAGGCGAAGAGGGTGGATGGGAGAGTGTAGGAGCAGAGTGATAGATACAATTCGAGGCTGGACTACTAACAATAAAAGAAAGGAAGGTGGGAGCAGAGGTTTGGAGGTGTAGAGTGATATTGCCCACAGTGGTGTGTGTACTTGTGGATGTGGGTGTGGGTGTGGGCGGGTGTGGGTGTGGGCGTGGATTGTGTGCAAGTAACCTTAAGGTCAAGGTGGGGTGTGAATTTTTGTTTGCGGGCGGCAGATGGAGTGAGATACGAAAACCGTGCCAGTAAAAACGTGCGTGCTACTCGAGTGCTCTAGTAATGTATAAAAATTGCACCTCAAACGTTGTCAATGCTCCAAGAGAACGAAAGGAAAAGATGGGTGCGGTAGTACTGGGACCAAGGGGATCTTTCCAGCCTTCCATTCCCGATGGATTTCGCGATGTCCACTCTCCTCTCCTCTCCTCGTCTCTCGCCTACGAACAGATAATCGTGGTGGGAGAAGGTCTTGCGACGGCGGGAGAACGTTTAGAGCAGGCCAGAAAGGGGTCGATGCAGAATGGGTATATTACACGGCGGTAGGTATTTGCGAGACGTGTGGTGTTATACTTTACGCAACGTGTGCATCCAATATAAATCTGTTGCTGTCGGCATCTCATGACTGATATTTGTACAGTGCGATTCGCCCCTCGCAATCTGTCAGTAAAACGAAGGAGGATATTCAAGACACTGTAGCATTCCCGAGTCAATTTAACCCTACCCTGGCTGGGTGGCGTGGTGTCACGAAAAGCTCTACAAAAGTAGCAATTTTATTAGTTTGTCTCAATTGATATCTCAATTCACAGCTCGGGGACAATACCAGGTTATCTCGCGAGTGTACAACCACAGTCAAATCCTTGCCATTAACCGTAAACCAGAGGTCACCGCTGCCGCTGACCTGCAGTACCCATTCATGTAGCTATCCGGCCGAGTTGAACCAGCCCTATGTCAAGAAGCCAATAAATGCGCAATCGAGGCATTATCCGAAATCTTCATATGGCGGTCAACCTAGAACAAGATTCTCAAGCACGAAGTTTAGCTACCTTAGTAACAGTATTTGGATGTTATGCCGAAGTGCCCTGCCTGAAGCTGCGCTGACATTTTCATACGATGCACATCACTGTGGGAGGCTCTCTACGACAGTAGTAGATGGTGGCTGAGATGGATAGGTCGTACACATCGCAGTGAATAATAGACATCAATACTGCTTATATTGATAGTAGTGGATGATGTCTTTCCCAGCAGATGAAGATCCAGAAGGATGCCCAATAAGCTCCTCAGCTCGGGTTTGCTGAAAGGCAAGAGGGTACAAACGAGACCCAAGTAATCGGACCCGTTCATGTCGAGGTCGCACATGTGGCGATTCTCTTGACGCAACAATATGTCTGTGGTACATATTTAACAAGAACCTGAGCCTATTGAAATTGGATTTCGTCTTTAAGCGGGAATGAAATAATGCTGTTGTTTCTGGGACCAGTATCTGTGTTTCCATATTGCACGAGTTATGCTGTAGCTGGTGCCCAATACTTCTCTTATCTCGGGATCTCCAGTCCCGTCGAATGATTCAAAGAGACGTGTGAAGTATCTCATAACCCATCTTCACTCTCGGATAACGGAAGCAAGATATCTTAGTCGCCGTTGGTGCCATTCACTATCTGGTTGTCTTCATTCTGGCGGACCTGTTCCATAACAATCTCCACAACCTTCTTGAAGCCTTCCATCTCTTCCTCAACAGTGCCGCCCATTCCTGCACTGGCAAAGCTTATAGAATTACCAACATAGACCGGCTTCCCAGTCCTCCGTGCCAGGAGCTTCGCCAAGCGGGTTGTGAACTCGACCGAAGATTCATAGACACACAATGGGGTGGAGAGAGTTTGGCCTGTATTCATCCGCTGAATCAATTAGCTATTGTAAAGTAGATTGGTTTATGAAAGGCCCTCTTACATCAGGAAGGGCGTAGACGAACGACCCCAGAGGCGGTGCAGCAGAAGTATCACCATTCAATGCCGTGGTTAAGAACAGCAGCAAAGAAATTTTGTTGATTGTCAAGTGAAGATGTATACTGGTTTCTGGAGCTTTTGGCATAGGAAATGAGAGTTGAATAGGTGTAGACATGGTGTCAGCCGAAGCAGTGTCCACCAGTTTATTTCAATTTTGGTATGGTTGGAAGATCGTTGGGCACACAGAACCAGAGCAAGTTGAGTAGTGTCTGAGGTTACACCAGAAAGCATTTCATTTCGCATTCGCTTGATTTATTCGTTCCACTTCACGAGTCGAAGAAAAGATATATCATATATCATAATTCGCAGTTGTGATGAAGGATAGCTATATCATGCACATAAACTCTTTTATATGTTTTACTTCCTATGAAATGAGACAGCAAAGTTGAGGGATCATGGAGCTCCAAGTCAGCCTATTTTGTCCGCACTCAAGACATCGCGACTCAGAAGTCGGCGCACACAAATATCTATCTTGTCCGATTGAGTCGGTGTCTAGGTAGTGTGAATGATCCCTCACGCAGACTCCTCTGGCGAACCGTCCTCAATCGCGAGAACACTGAACTGGTTTTCAATTCCCAGGCCCAATCTTCTACCATCGACCCCTTTGGTTGTTTCATCTGCACTGCTATAACCGCTGTCTCGTCTTCCTTCAACGCCCTTGTAAGTGCCTCGTCCGAGGAGTTCACCTATTTTCCACTGTGAAAATTAGCAAAACACATTGACTCCACCAATGGCGCTTGCAGCGAGCTGCGAACTTACAGCAATTCTCTCCGCGCCCATGCGAGCACCCTCGAGATTTGGTGCAGCAGGACCCATTCTGAGACTTGCCAATCTTCCTGTTACGAAAAATGGCACCTCATCGCTCCAACTGAGGTCATGCGTAAGACACGGAAAGCCTCCTACTGTCTCTATAGGATACTTCTCCAGTAATGGCTTGATGGCTTGAACCTTTTCGAAGTCGACGTCAAAGCCTGTTGCATATATAACATGGTCGAACGCTGGAAGATTGGGAATATTGGGAGAAGTCTGTACCGTCCATGCTTGAGAGGCGGCGTCCCAAACTGCAGAAGCAATATCTGTATACTCGTGGAGTACCAGGCGGTTGCTTGCAATATGCGACTTTAAGATATGATGATACTCTGAATTGACGCTACCACCATTCCGCGCCTTCTTATACATCTCCAGTCTCTCTGTGTCATTCTCCAAACCCCAGAATTGAGCCAGGAATACGTTCTTGAACTTTGCTACCCAACCCAGTTCCATGTCAAAGTCTTTGATTTTCAGCGATCCACGCATGGTCTGGTAGACATGGTTGACGCCAGAATTGATAGCATGATCGGCGATTTGAGCGCTGGTGAGGCCGCCACCAACAATAAGCAAATTCGTCTGCTGCTTAAGTGATATTTTCCGCAAAATGGCTGGTGGCAAGATGGTTTCGTTTGGACCAGACGAAGGAACGAGAGCATGGCAAATACTTCCTAGGGGAGAAAAGGGGCAGTCCGGAGGTATAGTAGGTTTCAGTGCCGCTCCTGCAGCAAAGACGACAACGCGTGCAAACTTTTTGCCAGTTGAGGTGTGCAGTGTGAACGTCCCTGAACATTCCCCACATTCGGATGCTTCATAATCTATCTTCTGGACCTCATTCTTCTCCACGATATTGGCGATGTCATATCGGCTCGCAATGTCCTCACAGAAGTTCTTGAAAAGAGTCGTGCTGGGTCTGAAGTAGTCGAGCCGATCTCGTTCATCAAGGTAAGTGGTTTCCTGTTGACTTTTACCTCTGCTGCGAATTAGCTACATGATCATCCATATCTGACCCCAAGCTGGAGGTTTAAGGTTAGCCTACCCCTTCTTTGCATTTTGCTTTCTTTGATGTTTGCTCAGCTCTTTCCCGATCACTCCATGAATCTCCCTGAGTTCATGCTCCCTTTTCTCTCTCCAAGCATAACCTCTGAGTGCGTCTCTGTCCTGTGGATCAGGATGAAAGAACATAGGGCTTCTGAGATAACTGATTTTTAGCTTTTCAAATCTTTCATTCCAGGCGCTCATCCATTTATCACCATGTGCATCTAGAACAGCAATATCTAGGCACTCTGGACAGGACGCCCCTTGAACAAGTCGATCGCGTGCGGTATGAGAACGGCGACTTGTTTTGAATGGTTTGGAAGTCCTTTTTGCGAGTGATGCTTTCATCCAGTGGTAACGTTGGTGCTCGGAATCCGTGAATAAGGAGGAAGGGGTGTTTTCTCGGAGACGTGCGGCAACAGCAAGCCCGCAAGGACCGCCGCCGACGATGAGAACATCGTAAATGTGGGTATCCTCGTTCGACATTTTTGTTCACTTCGATATGTTCTTGTCGTTAACACCAGACTTAGAGGGTATAGTATATACAAAATCCGAGCCGCATACCCTGATGGATACCTTGATGGCCCATCACCCCCAGAAATGATTCAATCCCTGCACATAGCACCAAATGCGACATGTTCATTGATATACAAAGACGCTAGTCGAACAAGACGAATCATGAGCCCCGATCTATTATGCATCATCTACCCAGCCCAGTTTCTGGCCCATTTTAACCCTTTGTCCTTTCTCGATGGCCCAGTTCCACCCCCCTTTCCTTGGCTGGTTCTCGTCCATCCAACCCTCATCAAGACTCGGTCGTTGTCCCTTGGGTGCTTCAAAAACAAGTACAATTGTGCTTCCTAACTGGAAACCTCCCATTTCTTCTCCTCTCTTAAGTGCATGCCCGTGCAAAACCGGACTTGCAGCCTCATAAGTAGCTTCAGCATAGCCGCTGTATGCTTCGCCACGTTTTGCTGCCTCATTAGCTGCTATATCTGCCGCAGTATCAGTGGTCAGAGAGTTGGTCCGTAGTTCACGATCAAAGTTAACTTTAATTGAACCAACATTTGTGGCACCAACCGGAATATACGAGAAGAAACCCCATCTCCATCGACCTAGTAGTACTACCCTTTCATTCAGTGTGAACAGACCAGGTAAAGTTCGCTGAAGATAAGGAGACACTGAGTACAATTCTCCTGCGAAGTGTCGTCGCTTCTCAACAACCCAGGCTGTAGGAGAATGGAACCGATGATAGTCACCGGGCGCTAGGTATACTACTACATAATACAGTGCCGTTCTATTCTCTGCGGTCAACCGAGAATACCACGGGCGCTCGCCGAGAGCCAGGTCTGCACGGACTTCGGCCTCAGAAGAAGCGGCTGGCGTGGTAGAAGCATCGGCTGTCTTCTTCGAGCTGTCTTGTTGGGGCGGCCCTGATAACAAATTGGGGAGAGTGTAAGTGATCCCATTGACAGTCGCAAACTTCTCATCATGCTTAATAATCTCTTCATCCCCAATGCTGTACCTAGCCTTGCTCTGCTGGGGGTTGTTGTCCTTGGGTGGACTAAATATACTCGCGGGATCGGCAGGGTTCGGAGAGGTGGATGGCTTGGAAGTACCAAGAAGGGCATCGAGACTGTAGGTCATGCCCTTGACTTGCTCTACCTCGCCACCTTCAATAGCTCCAAATTGAAGTACTCGTCCATCAGCAGGAGATAACAAAGCATTTTGATTTGGATCGAGTGGGCGAGCCCCCGGTTTTAAGGTTCGATAAAAGAACGAAGCCAGGTTTGGATATACATGCAGATCAGGTTCTGAAACTTCAGAGAGGCTGTTGAAGAAGAAATTAGCAAGAGCTCAGAAAAATAACTTTGCGGGAAACCCTACTTTACACCAAATATGAAAGAATACAATTTAAACCCGGGCACACGCAGATAATAGGGTATTTCAAGCTCATTGAATTTGCCCCAATACCTAGACATGGCCTTCAGCGGTAGTGTCGACATCACTCGAACTTGCCTACCACTAGTTAGCCTCTCTGAACAGTTGGCACCTCATAAATGTGCATACCATGGCCCCGAAGGCCGCACTCTTTCTCTCTTCTTTGGTCGACCTTGAGCATCGCTACCAGCGCCATTCTCTTCAGAACCAACTGATTTAACGTGCCCATCGCCATCCAAATTCTCTCCAAGCTGCCTTGCCTTTTCCCTCTCATTTACTCGGTAGAGCTGCCCAAGAGCTAAGAATCCGATACCCACTCCCACAGGGATGTGGTACCATGTTATCTTCGTTTCGTTCAGAGCCCTCCGCAACCTCGACCCAAATGACTCCTTGTATTCCTTTTGTTGTCGACCGAACCTTGTGGCGGAAGAGGAAAAGTTTCGAAAGCCATGACACCTACATAGACATTGCGATTGCCTTGTGAATGACGCAGACGGCAGGGAGGCATGGCCTCTCAAGACTGGTTTGGATGATGCCGCACGTATTGACACGAGACGGGACGCCATTCGAGGAGATTTGTGTGAGACTTGGGGACCTCAATCAGAAACGCGGGCAACCTTTGTAGAAAATTCGAAAATTATTTTTCTTGTCAAGCCCAAACTCAATGACGATTTCTTGGGCTATGGCTGGCTGATGGGCGGGCAGTACTGTAATGCATGGTCCCAATGCGGTAGGCGGTTAAATCTTCCCACTGCGCAGTGCCACTTGCAGTGGGCCTGCGCCTGATGTAGGGTTCTCCCCGAAATGCCGACAGAGGTCTTGGGGCCAGAAGTTGGAAGCACCAGTGAAGGTGACGACTTATTAATATGGGAGCACTTCAGTAAAGTTGTCTTCTTGTTCAAAAACAACGTGGAAGCACCATAGTTCCATGCTTTCTCCACCAATATACCTTTTCTTCTCGTTACCATAGAAGAACAGCCTTCTCGATTATGTATTCATTCGTTTGCGCATAATTACAAACATTTGACGACCGAAACCTGAGCGCTCATACCTCGCTCGCTCTTCCTGCGATAGGCGCAACATAACATTTGGAGTCTGGAATTGACAACAACACGCAATTTGGTATCTTGGACCACTGCTCATTATGGCCGAATCCACGAGCAACGAGGTCACGAACGACGCACCTACGAGGGATGAAGAGCAACCAGCAACTGCAACCTTCACTCTGTCCATTGTGTCGCCTTCCACCGAAGTCGCAAGCCCTCTAACGTTCTCTAATTTGTTAGTGAGCACGACAGTTCAAGGTCTAAAAGCAAAAATCAGAGATATTGTGCCGTCAAAGCCTGATGATTCCAGCCAGCGACTTATCCATCGTGGGAGAATGCTCGCGGACTCGCAAACAATGCTACAGGTTTTTGGGCAAGAGAGCGTAAGAATGTCTTTCCCAAAGGATACCGCTTATACTAATTATATATCCTAGTTGTCAACCTCAGATCCGCATACGATCCACCTAGTCCTCCGTCCTCCTCTGCCAGATGCGACCACCGATACTAGCACGACAAATCCCGGCGCCAATGTGCAGCAGCGCACGCTTACCCCTCCTGTTTTCCCTGCTAATCGCACAAGAACTCCTCCTGTCATTAATCAGGTTCACATAGCACATCCCCCAGACCTCACACAAGGTGTGCAGATTCAACAAGAATTACCGGGTGGCCAGCCGCATAGACAACAACACCACGATCTCCACCACGCCGAAAACACACACAATGTTATGACACAACGTCTGCATCAATTGCAGAGGGAGACAGCACGGTTACAACAGGAAATAGAGGCAGGGGCTCGTGCTTATCACCTTCAGCTAGGACGAATTATGAATAACCTGGGCCATCAACCACATGCCAACCCCACCGCGACTCGCAATCCCCTTCAACCAGATAGGCGCACCTCACTTCAACAGCTTCTCCTTGACCAACAACAGAGACGAGGCGCGGAAGGACTCCAGGGTGCTCAAGATATGACTGGGAACCCACCATTCACGGAGGGGCTCACACCCGGTAGATTGACACCGAATTTCCACAATCCCAATCACAGCACTACGTATACACGAGAAGGTGTCGGCCCTAACGGGGAAAGATGGCAAGTGACAGTGAATGAGACTACTACCACAGTTCCAATCTCTCATCTGACTCAGCGAAACAACCACGGCAGTGCAAGTGCTGCGCAAGTTGGAACAAATCCTGCTGCCAATCTGCAGCATATGCTACGCAATATGGACAGACTAATGGCTGGTCATAACCAACCCAACGGCGCACGAAGAGCCTCTTCAAACCCACCTTCTGCACGAACCAGAACTCCCATATCTTCGTCTTTAGCTACTCCTACAGCTGGCGCATCCTCGATTCCCCGTTCTCCTGCATCCGCGGTGGTACCCAACCCTGCAGCCAACGCTTCTGCTCCAAGTTTAGTTACGAATCCGACCACTAGCTCAAACAATATTCCTAGACCCGTCATTGATCCTATGGTATATATTCTCACGTCGCCCTCGGGTCCGCGTGCTCTTCTGATAAACAATTCAGAATCCTTTTACACCCCTCGTTTAACAAGATATCGGCAGAGCAACAGTCCAGCACAAGCAAACGGCCAGCCTCGGGATCCTCCCGGTTTCCCAGAATATCGCAATAGAAATGCACAAAGAGGTGGTCGCCGCGGGGGCCGCCCACGGCTCAACGAGGAAATCCCCGTAAACTTTGCGCAAGTTCACAATCGCGAAGCAAGACCGGGTGTTCCTGTTGCCCTTCGACTGTTTAATATGATCTGGTTAGTCGTTAGACTGATTGGGTTTGTATGGTTCTTCACTTCCGGGAACAATAGTTGGTCAAGACTTTTCATGATGACTGGTCTTGCTGTAGTAGTCTTCATAGTTAATATGGGATTCTTCACCGGTGCTTTCAACAACATCGCCGAACAGGTTCTAGGCCCGATCAGAAGACACCTCGAAAACTTGATCCCACTAGCTGGGCCTGACGCAGCATTGGTACCTGCAGCTAACGCAGTTGTTGTACCTCAAAATGGAGCGGCGGAGACTGGTGACCGCCCTCGAGCCCGTAGGGGCGAGCTCGATGAAACCGAAGTCGCCGCGAGACTCATCGAACAGCGGAGACAAGCAAACACAGGATGGATTGCGACTCAAGTCAGAAGGGCCGAACATGCTGCTCTACTCTTCGTCGCGAGCCTTATTCCTGGAGTTGGCGAACGTCACATTGCCGCTCGTGACAATGCAGCTCGAGAGGCTGAGGCTGCTGCAGCTGAGGCGGAGAGAAGGCGTGTAGAGGCGGAGAATGAAGCGAACGGAGGGAACAGCGAAAATCCCGAGGCTGGCGGCGCCGAACAGTCCGCCAGTGCCGGTGAGAACGCAGAGGTTACGCACAACGACGAAGGAAATCCGGATACGCAGCGGGAGGCGCCTGATGCTCCTCCGCTAATCGCTACTTGATTTTGGGGTTCTGGATTCAGGAAAAGTCGCCGTGGGTACATGGATGCTATCTCTTTGGTAGTGGAATTTTCTTAGGCGCGTGCCTCGTGTAAGATTTAACACATTATGGGATCCATTAATAGCATGAACCTCTGTCACTGCATTGCTACATAGATGAATGAATCCTACTTGAGCGAATTAGCCCTCGTCTAACATTATCTGGTGCGAACGGATCTTTTTGTGGCCAATGATTTTCAGTATTCTGGCAATAGCTGGCCCTCGTGATGTATCTGTTCTCTCCCCCTCTATTCACAGGCAACTGCATCTTATGCATTAATGTCACTTGTATTAGATCCTAAAATATTAACTTCTCTCTGTTCGTAGCATACGATAGTATGAAAGGTAACCTCACCTATCAGCGGCCATGACAGAATCGGCTGCGCCCAAGAAATAGAGACTTTAATGAATTTGAACATGTTAGAACTAGAATGGTCCTACACGAGCACTTCACCAACAACAATGATTCAAATAAGTTAGGTGTAAAAATGTGATTTGATATTTGAGCAGGGAGGGAAGATGTCTTCTTTGTTCAGTAATCGGTCCTAAGTACGTGATCTATACATGTACAACCCACCAACCAACCAGCCAGCCATTGACCGTATCATCCTTAGGGGGCATTCCATATGTCGAGGTGAGTCGTATACGTAAACACATAATGTTACTGGGTTGTTTCGTCAAACCAGACAGAAACAGAAAAGTAAAACATATAGTACAAGAATTAGATTTTGAAACGCCATCCAATGCTAACCCCCATGATTTTGCACTCCGATTCATTACCCTTCAGTTTCTTGAAGAAGAGGCGGCTCCTCCTCGTCTCTTCGGGTTACTACGTGCAGGCCGTTTCTTGTTTTTGTTCGATTGATCGGTACCTTCGATAAACTTGAGAAGCTCATCAATGCTTCTAGAATCAAGTCCTCTGGAGTTGCGGGGATCTCGGCCTGTCGCTGCTTCGGCGGTTTGTCCAACTTGTGGTTGCAGCTGTGTTTGTCCCAATGTCACTCGTGGAGAAACACGAATGCCTGCTCTAATTCGGCGGGCCTGGACATCCTTTGCATGCTTAGCAATGGAGACGGCATTTTGCGTAAGTTGCTCAAGCCACTTCTCTGCCTCCTTGGTGTTCTTGTCTTCCGCCCCAAGCTCGTTGAGGAAGATATTGTAGGACTCGCGCATGCGATTAACGGCAGACTTGGAGTCCTGATCAAGGGCCAGAGCTTGAGCTAACTGGAATAGCAAGGTTGCTGCGTTGATAGAATGCTTGCCAAACACTTCTTCACAAATCTTGAGAGAAGCCTCAAACCACATGCGAGAGTCATGGTACTCTTTCAAGTGCTGAAGCATCACTGCGGCATTGTTAATCGTGGTGATAGAGTCGGGGTGATTTGGACCATAAACCACTCTCCACAAGTCCAGAGCGTGCTTGATGTAAGTCAGAGCCAACTTGGTCTCACCGCATGCATGTGCTATGAGGCCAAGGTTAAGATAGTTGAGAAGTGTCTCGGCATTGTCAACACCAAGAGTTCTCTCAGAGACAATGACAGCCTTGCGGGCAAGCTCAATAGCAGCCTCCTTTTCCTCCAATTGGTAGTAGAGCATCGAAAGCGAGTTGTAGACTCTCGCAACCTCTGGGTGCAAAATGCCGTAAATTTGTTCATGCAGTGAAAGAGATTCGAGCAATAACTCTTGGCCCAACTTCTTTTGGTCCTGGAGAAGAGAAATGCGACCAGCCTCTAGAGCTTCTTCCGCCAGCGAGCTGCGAGGGGACGCTTCCTTGATTATTGGCACCATATTGAGAACATTGTCCGGATTAAAAGTAACCGGGGATGCAGAGTTCACCGATGCAGTAGAAGCCGGTGAGCTTTCCCGAGCATTCTTCTTCTTTTTCTTACTACTAGTGCTCTGTCCATTGGCGGCCGCATCCTTGGCTGTGCCATTCGTCGCTGGCAGAGCAGCATTAGCATCTGCCAGAGACTGTTTGGTGAAATGATATGCCTTCATCTCAAGCTGAATACCGAGTTTCAGGGAGACTTCACGAAGGAGCTGGAGATGTTTGATGTTTGCCGCCCATGTTGAATCAAGAGTGTAGCGGTATCGTTGTTTAACTTGGGCCTCGATATCCTGTCTAAGGCTCTCTGGAGTTACCTCCTGAAACTTCAGGTCAGCTTCAGGGTAAAGTGCGGACATGGCTTCATCGATGTCTGCTTTAGGTGAGGCGTTAAGGTCAGCACCGAGCAGACAGTTGAGAAGGTGAGCAACGCAGGAGCTCGTCAATGGAATTGGCAAGTAGCGAAGATATGCTCCGGCAACGTGCTTGAAAGCTCTGGCTACCATTTCTTGAATAGCAAGAGTGCGCAGCGCTTCAAGCCTCTTGCCCTCAGCCAGACTTGCAACAAGTCCCATGTATCTAATGTTGATACCACGCTTGTGAAGCAATCTGCTCAACGATTGGCCATCCATAGGGAAACCAACGTCACCTTCCTTGAGATCGTTTACCAGCTCTGGTAAAACAGTCTTGCGAAGGAATTCACAGGCCAAGCGCACCTGCTGCTCATCATTGGCCCACTCGGATTTTTCTTCCTCGGTTGGCGGTTGCTGGCCGCTGAAAGCATCTGGATTCAGTGCGAAGTCGAAATCAGAAATGTCAATCTTCTCCTGCTCAAGGGCAGCAGGTTTGCTATCTTCCGATTTTTGACTTGCGAGCTCCTTGCTCCCTTCGTCCTTGTTCTCTTCTCCCTTGCTCTCTTCTCCCTTGTTCTCTTCTCCCTTGTTCTCTTCTCCCTTGTTCTCTTCTTCATTTTTCTCTTCTTTATTTGCGTCGTCCTTGGTTGCTTCTTTCTTTTGCTCGGAAGCAGGTACGCCGGCGGCAGTTTCAACCGCCTTCTCATCCGCGTTGACTGAAGTGGCCTTCTGGGCTTGACGTTTCTTTTCCAATTCAGCGTTGATCCATTCCCTTCTCTTAACTTTCCAATAAGACTCCACCAATTCTGGGCGCATGACAGTCATACGGTGCGGGTATGCGGATTCACTTGCTCCATTGGTTTGTTCCGGGCTTTCGATTGCGGTACCACACTCATCCATCCAGGCAATGTCCAGCGGTGTTACCCGGTATAAATCTAGGACGTACTTTCTACCGTCGGTTCCTAGCAGTCCTTTGGTCTCTATGCTGCCTTCGAGTTCGTGGCGTTTTCCATCCTTGTCCCAAACGGCATGCTTTTTGACCTTCAGAGCCTTAGAAAGTTTCTCGAACACTGGGACGAACTTCTCGTCGGATGCCACAACGTCCTTGCCATCAACGGCACCGTAGTCGATCTGGTTCTCACCAGGGTCGCGCTGTTTGAAGATTCCGGGCACAATACTCTGTCCTACGATACGCTTTCCTAGATAGTCCACAACCACGGTTCCCGGTGTGAATAAGCCATCGATATCCAACTGGTTGACCATGCGAACTCCCATGACATCCTTGCCCACAGCTGCTCTCGCAGCCTCATCCCCACCTTCAGAAGCGAACGTACCGACACCATCAGCACCGAACGAGAAGAAAACATTGTTGTACACAAATATTTGAGCATCTTTGCCTTCTGTGGGATTGAGTGGGGCTATCTCACCCCTGGCCACAAGAATTGCACCTCTAGCTGCAGCTTCGTTGTAGTCGGCAAACAATTTCGATGTCAAACGTTCTCTGAAAACGCGGTCTTGAACGGTATCTTTGGGTAATTCTCTTGTAGATTGGAATTCTTCATTCCAATCACGCAAAGTCTCGCTATTTTCAATACCGGCAATAAGATAATTCTCTTGAGTACGTGTGATATCGGCCTGATGTGCGACAAGAGGGGTTGATGCAGACGGGACGATCCATGGGTTTGAGGGAGTTGCATTGGTGATTTGGAAGGTTGCTAGTGGATCTTTCAGGTTGTTGTACTCTTGAAGGCTCTTGAAAGAAGCCTCAAAAGATGGAGACAAATCTCCAAGTAAAGCCAAAAGAGAATGCGCAGAGTGTGCTTTGGGCGCAGCCTTAGGGAATGGGTCAAATTTGGCGTTTGATGACTTGTTCACATAGAAACCAGATACATGGGAGGTAATCTGGAACTGTTCTCCTTCATTGGTCGTGACTTGTAAATATAGAAGGTGGCCCTTCTGTCTAAGATGATATGGAGGAGGATTCCATGGAGAGACTGATATCGATTTTATGGTCTTTGGTGCGGGGTCCTGCGGTTTCGGTAGAAGAGCTGAAAGGTTGCCTGAAGCTTGGAAGTCATAGTCCACCATTGGGTGGGACGGAGACGTGCTTGCGCCATTGGCTGCTGGCTCTGTGGTTGCTACCGAATCGTGTAGTGATGTCCCGGACAAAATACCGTGCAAGGTATCCGTGCGGTCCCCAGCAGCTCCAATCAGCTCTCTCACCCTAACGATATGTATTCTCGCCTCCTTTTCCGTGTATGGATCCTCGATCAAATGCAACTCCGATTCTGCTGTCAAGCCAGGGACCTCGGATATTTGTACAAAGTCGTTTATCCTCTCCCCCTTGTGTTCTAGGTGGAAGCATGAGTATTGGAAAGTCCCTGGCAGCTCGATTATCGACTGTCGAACATCGTGTATTGCTTCTTGGGAAGAAACCTAGTTATTTTAGCAGGGGGTTTCGCCAATTGACATGAGAGGGAACCACTGACGATTATTTGTATTTTATGGGGCTCGCGAGGAAGCACCACAGTCAATTGAAAGACTTGCACATCCCACGTTAGCATAATTGTATAAAAGGTCGAATTGCCAGCATATCTTACCTTCACCGCCCGCTTCCCCACCATCCTCCTCGTCATTTTCAACTCCGTTGGTTGCCGCATCTTTTTCAGTGACGAGATTTTGATCCGAGGTAGGCGTATCAGATGGGTTTTCTGTAGCTTCTACATTAGCAAATGCTGGCCACACAATCCATAGATGCTATGAAATCTGAGGCAGTTCGAAATATTTTCTTTTTCCTTTCTGCTCATACTGGAAACGCAGAGCTTCATGTGAGGTTGAGATACATACCTGAGGGAGTAGTGGTAACGTCATTCATTGCAGCCATTTTGATACCGAAAGTTTTTTAATATAATACAACGAAAGATGGGAAGACGAAGGAAATGCACTTTTGCCCCAAGAAACTGCAGACAGTCAGAACAACGTCTTGATATTGATACAGCTCGGGAAAGAAGGGTTCTGAGACTTTTTTCTCGGGAGAAACGAGACTTCAAAAGGTTCAAAAAGAGTAAATGGATATTTTAAAATTTTCTCGATTTTCCTTCAAATTCCAAACTGTAAAGTGAGTTGAGAATAAATTTTAGTTGACTTGAGCGGAATAACTCGGCCCGCGCAATCGACTCCACGAGACTATGTCACAACCCCTGTCATTGTTTACACTCCTGTACTTCGCCCTATCAAATATCATTTAATATGGACATTCATGCTATCGAGTGGTTGTAAACACAACACAGAAGACATTTTCAAATTTACCCCAACGGCAACAATACTATTGCATTACTACTTTGCTTGAGCTTATTCCTTGCTTCATCTTATTCAAAGCTTGGAAATTCACCTATTTGCTCCGCCATCTAACTAACTACAACGAATCGTGCAAGGTATTTGCTAAAAGAATCGCTCCCCTCTTGTACGACATATTCCTGCTAGAGTTGTTCTAGGACACTATCAAGGTAGGTTTGGGGTGGATATTACGCTTTCGAACACCTCTAAAGGTTGACAGTTCATACTTTAGGATAATCTCGTGCGAATGAGCGCTTCTGCTCTCGAAAGTAATGTTGCCGCAGGTAGCTTCACACCTGTGCGACGAAAGAACTTCACTTTAGGTGATGGTCGTCTTCGTCGTGATCTCGAGAAAGAATGGACTGCGACACGATGCAATCGTCTGTTGCGCCGATTGACCTCCAAAATTGCGATTCTCCAGAAAGAGCACGCACGAAGCCTGGCGAAATCCCAATCGAACAAACGGAATTCCAGGACAAGTTTGAATGTTGACGAGTCAGAGAAAGAGAGCGGCCACGAGTCAAATTGGATGGGTTCGAGAAAGAGAGTTAAAAGAACATATTCAGGAAAGAGTGGGAGTGTTGGATACGGATCCGATCACGGAAACAATGGTCGGCAAAATAAGAAAGCAACATACAGTAAATTGTCATCATTTCCTGGCGAAATCATAGTCCCAACACCATTACTCAACCGCGCTCTGAAAAAAAGCACGGTAATCTCCCAGGCGATTCCATTCCAGGTGAGGAGTAATGATAAGACGAGCAAAGCATATGTAAGTGAGGAATATTTCGGGATTAGGCCTGCAAACAACACCAGCAAGACGTCTTCAATTGGTCCACAAGCTTTGCGCGATGTTCGGAAGACAACAAGCTCGACGCACTGCAACGCTTATGAAGGTATCTATGAACATTTCAAAAACTTGCTGGAAGCCACACAAACCACAGCTCATGACCTGCCAAGAACAGGCGCCAAGTCACTGTTATCAACATGCCTACGCGCCATTCCAAAATATATCAATCTGGAGGAGAGAATAATGGCCGAAGAGGTGGAAGAGGAAGGTTCTAACTCGGCATTAGAGAAAAGAGATGTGTCAATGGAAGTCTATGACGATCTTGAAACATTCGGCTCACTCGGGCACGGCTGGACTCAACTTCAGAAGGTAGTTCGAGCCCATGGAGTGAACATCATTTGCAATGCTATCGCGGATGGCCTCCTAGATGATCAGTTTTCTGAGAGGCTCGTTGACCTTTGTGTTCAATCCGGGAATGACGACGAGGGCCAATCATTGCTTTCAACTATATTGTCCAGATGCAGGTTTCCTGCACCAAGGAAAGTTGACGACTCTTTCTTGGATCACTGCTCACTTCGACCACTGTCACTGCTCTGGAGGTTCACGGAGGACACGGGTCGTTCTGGTTACCATTACAGACAACTGTCCACCCTAATTGATAGCCAACGATTACCCATTTCATGGTTGGCAGCCAAGGCATTTGAGCACGTCTGGACTGGCATCATTCAATCACTATCATCAGATGAAGCCAAAGCAGATGCAGCACGGTTCATGAATGCCAGCCTACCGCGTCTCGTGGAATTCGTGTCTTTAGACGGTTCAGATGCTATTGCAACCTGGGGAAATGACATGCACGCTGCATGTAGGCACACTTTGCTAAGCGTCCTGACGACGATGTCATCAATAGCTATCCTTGGACAGGATGAGAATGGTGATGTATTGGAACAGCCATCGAGCCAGATACACTACAAGCTATTAAGAGACTGTTTTACCATGATCGCAACCACTCACAAGGATTCCAAAGATCAAAGCACTATCTTTCTTTTGGCAAACTTAGTGATCGGCCCCAGCACTCATCAAGTTCCAAGTTTGTCGGTCGAGTTGGTAGATCGAAATTTACACAGCCTGTGGGAGCAGCACAAAAGTAGCGCGAATACAGTGGCTTCAAATTATAACGAAGTCATTAACTTCCTCTCTTCCATGGCGCGCTGTTGTGGGAGAGCTGCTTCGAACTCTGGTTTCGAATATCTCCAACAGATTCATAAGGCTCTGAGGCACTGGGTCACTACTCGACAATCGAAGGAAACCTCCATCTGGTATGAGATCATGGTGGACAGTGCATTCACTTTTGCCCAACAAGCTCCCGGGGAGAAGTACTTGAACTATGCTGTTTCGCTTGACGGCGAACTTAAGGCTAGAACACTTGACCGCCCGGCCTCATCTAGCCTTCAATATTCTGCTGGTAGTCCAGGCGCATTCCGGTGGGAAGAAGGTATTAGCGCCTGGATAACGAGAACACCTGCTCAAGCTCAAGTTAGAAGAAAGAATACAAGTGCCGCTATCGACTTTGAGCATGGGGTTCTTGAGAGCTCATCGCCCTCTGTCATGGCCCGCACACAGCGTCCTAGAAGAGCAAGTCTTGACGGGCCCCTAAACACTAGGAATGGCTGTCGTAACAGCCGTTTGGATCAACGTATAGCATCAAAGCACACCACGAGGATTGGCAAACGCAAGGCAACCACACAAATTGAAATCTGGCACTCCGATAGTAGTGACGACGAGCTCAATTCCAGTTTCGAATCGTCTCAAAAGAATCATGTTCTCAATAATTTACCAAATATGACACAGCGGAAGCGCTGTCGGCTGAACCGAGCCACTTATCATAGGCTGCACAGAGAGGCCAAAACCGACGATCACAATGCGGGGTCATTCAGCGAGGATGAATTATGCATATGATGACTGAGCATCACAAATAAGGCCACTCCTGTCTGATCCTCGATTGAAAATTCATCCTCGCATCGAGCATGTTTCACTCGAGTGCCGCTGCGTCCATATTGAGATTGTTGTGATAGCTAGCCTTCCTCGAGTGCTGGGAGGTTGACAGAATCATTTTGAGCGACAAAGGAAAGTTTAACCATAAGTTTCAACATCCACAACATGGCACTGACGATCATCCTATATTGACACCACTATTTAAAAATCAGATTGGAAGATAACGGCTGGGGTTGCCGAAAAGCGCCCTTAAGACTTTGGATGCAACAATGTACGTCTAGCAAAAGAGGAGCAAGGGGATCGACGTCGGACGTTGCTTTGGCGTACATGACGTTAGGACAATGCGGAATAAATATGATGTTGCTACCACAAAAGAATCTGCAGTGCATTGTGTCATCGATCGGCATCAGTGATATGCTATGTGAACTGCTCTCGGCCTTTGCGAGTTTGAGCACTCGCCCGTTGGCGCTCGAAGGAATTCGCATCGAAAGTTCGCTTTGACCCAGGGGGCATTCCTGGCGAGCATGGAGTGGAATCGTCGACGGAAGAGCTCCCCACAAAGTAAAGCTTGGATATTACCGTAATTCAGCAAGTAAATTCAATCATCGCAGCTCGCTGCCTATAGCTACGATTAGGGTGTCTGGAGCCCCGTTTAACAGAGAGTATGCTCCGCTCGTACATTTCCACTTTATTCATCTACAAAAAGTAACATCATAGATCCACTTGATTATAATGAGAACGGTTTCTTCCAAAAGATTATCGAGCAGGGAAGAGTGGTCCTGTCATATAGTATGAAGAGAAGCTTTGCTTGTATTGATTGTCATTTCATGAGAAGTTTCGCATAAACAAATTCAATATCCCGTGTGCCAGGCGAAGTTGTACGCATCCCCCAGTCGTCATTCATGAGCCTGTGTGGGTGGAAGTAACGAGGACATGATGAGACGAAACGATGCACAGTGATTATCGCGACGAACTATACAGTACAGACGTGCATGCCGAACAAAAACATTCTAGGTGAGACCTTGGACGTGAGATAAAACAAAATGGTAAGTAATAGCCGAACCAGGTCTCGTCTCGTTTTCATTAGTTTTGCCCTGGGGTTTCCCCGTCGCTAATCCAGAATAAATTAAATTTCGTACAGTAAGCCGAGGGCGTCGTTAATCGAAGCAATTGAGCAATTAATCCTGTCACAAGAGACGAGACAGGAAGATACAATATTTTACTTTTTCTTTCTAATCTTGGTGAAACAATGGCAGGCGGGTGGATCCTAGAGTAAAAGTAAAAGTGGTGTTACTAAGCCGATGTTCGAGTGCTTTTAAGGATATTCCGAGGGTATTCATGTTTCTTGTGATAGATACGAGTGAAGAGTGCATAAGGATGGATTCCCGGATCGATAAGAGTGAAGTAGATAGAATACCTTCAGATCAAGCATTGTGTGAAGAATAGATAGTAATGAAGGGGGAGAGCAGAGGAGAGAGGCAAGGATGACAGTAAAGGGATCTCACGACAGTCAGGCGTGCATTGAATTCAAGGGTGCTTTGAAGCCGGCCAAATGTAACAGTACTTCGTAGATGTAGTGAAAAGTCTGCGATAACTTGCAGTTGTCCTGGTCACTCCAGGTATGGAAACATACGAAAGCATACCTGCCCAAGGACGATATACCGAGGGAGCGAGAGGAACTTGAGGATTATTAAGACCCGGCGAGATAGATATCAGGTGAGGTCGCATGCTCAGTTCGGCTATCAGAAGGACGAAGAGGATCGATGAAGGGGCCAGCGAGGAAGAAGGCAATACCAGATTCTTCCCTCACTTGCTGCTACGCATAATGCTGTGCTTCCCTGCTTCATCCCGAGGGAAGAAACATTTTATTGACGAAAATCCAAATGAAGATATACGTCGTACTTCAGTCTTCGCCTCAACCTTAAATCCTGTACGCCGTACGGTATGCAATTCGGAGATTGTAAGTCTTACGGTATATGGATGGACGGAATTCGGAAGCCAAGGGGTGTCGCAATGAAAACCTTGACGGCAGCCCTTGGCGCTGCACAATGATTGTTTCGGCACCGATAAAGGATTATTAGACATTTCACTTCTGCAAGGTACCGAAGTCTAGTCTTTGCTTTTCGCCGTCTTCCCAAGTTCCAGTTCCAGTTCCAGTTCCAGTTCCCAGCCGAGCCAGCTCGATTGACTGGGTCGGCTGTGCGATGAAACAACAGGCGCAGCCCAAATCTCCACCATGCGCAAAATCGACTTGATCGGATCCTTCGTCGATCTGTCGTTGCATGCAAAGGCAACAAGGAGGTCTCGAGCAGAAACAGCGGGAAGGTGTTGGCGTAGGAAACTTTGTTTGGCTTCCCCTCGCCCATCGTTGACTCACTGGGCCAGTCTGAATGGTCGCCACCGTCGTTGCTACCTATTAGCTTTCAAAGAAGGGAGAAGGAATGGCTGAATACGAGGACTCCACCCCCGACCGGCAGTCAGACCTATCATAAGCCTCAAAAGCCCATCTGTCCAGTACCAACGATTTGCGTAGAGCCCATCCGTATATCAACCGAGCAGTCGTCATTGTTGCTGCATTTAATGGACATGGACATGGATGAAGAAGAAAGTAGAAGTTACCCCGATTGTTTGCGACGTTGTGAGTGTCTGGATACTGCAAAGAGTAGATGGGTTCGAACTGCCATGCCTCTCAGCTATTTCTGGCAAACCATGAGCCTGTCAGTCCACAATACTTCTAACAGGCAAATACGTATGCCCTGCGTGACGTGAGAACTGAGAAGGTTGAATCGGCATTTGTCACGGTAATAGAACAATGAAGCTGCGAGTGCGAGTGCGAAGCTCGAACATGCACTGCCAAGGTGACTGACGGATGGATGGGCTCAGTAACGGTTCAGACCTTGTATCAGCCGTAAACAAAACGATCCATCTACGTACTCACCTCACGGTCGCACGGTCTGACGGTCGCAATCGCAACAGTCAGGCAAAGAACAACCGCATTCCCAGTATTAATGAAGCACAACCCAGTTATCCAGCAAAACCTTTCACTCCCCTCCTGTCCCTCCTGTCCCTCCTGTCCCTCCTGTCCCCCTCCCATCCTTCGTTAGCCAATCAAACATCGGATACGCCTTAAAATAACCTTACCCTACCGTGACTACTGCTGCCACACAACCTCGACTGCAAGGTTTGACTGGGGCAGCGATTTCCAAGGGGCAATCGAAGGAAAATTTAATACCAAGTATATCTGCCATTAGATCCTCCCCTTGTCCTGGGTCTCTTGGACTATGCGCCCTTCGTCCTATTTCGTATTCTTCCGTCTTGTTGTCCTCCTTCATTGTCATTAACCACTTATCTTGACCCTTTCTCTTTCGTCCCCCGGGCAAATTCAATTTATGTCAGGTTTCTTCTGCTTTTCTCGTACTTGAACTGTTATCCAAGCGCCTAGGACGACTAGGACTTCATTTCATCGATTCATTTCCCCCGCGCGCCTTGAAGCGGGAGCGGGAAAAAACGAGCACTAAGACTAACCTTCATTTCGCTCTCTACCATAAACTTCTTCCACCCACCCACTCCACTACTTCTTCTACTTCACCCTCCTTACCCTTTGCCGCCCATCTCGACTCGACGTCTGGAGTACGCCTTCTCTTGGTTATTTTTGCCCATTACGGTCCTTTCCCTCGAATTCATTTCTACACATAACGAATTTTGTCGCTTTGCTGGTCATTCACAAAATTCTATCGTTCATTCACCTATCTACACAATCGACGCAAGCCGTTTCTTCTATACAAACAATACTATTCAATATCACTAGACTGGACTGGATCGGATTGGACTGGACTGTCAAACACTAGATCGAACTTTCGGAGAACAGACCAAATACTTTAGTTGGAACTTGAATACATTCGCCATGTCCTCTTCGATTCTCTCATTATCAATCCTCGCCATGGCCCAAATAGTAGCTGGTGCAGAGTCGGAAGGTGGATCAAGCAGTGGGGGAGCAGCGTCGGGATCATCGTCTGGAGGAGCAGCAACAGGAGCAGCAACAGGAGCAGCGGCCAAAGCTGCCGCTGCCGCCGCCGCTAAAGTTTTACAAGCAAAGGCAGCAGCACTCAACCAGGATTTCTACAACTATATCCTCATTGTTCTTGGGGCCCTCATCGTTTCTTTGCTGTTCTGGCGAAGTGGAAATGAACTGGTCAAATATGTTCGACATATGGCATCTCTCAACAACGAGACCCAAAGATATTTCGCTGTTCCATCTGCCGGATATGCGAAGTTCAAGAAGCATGTCCTGTACGCCCCGATCTTCGGTAAGAGACACAACCGGGAAATTCAATTCACCAAGGCCATCAATGTCGGGACCCTACCAACAAGATTTCAATTTGCCTTTCTCCTCGCATACTTCGGAACGAACGTTGCCTTCTGTGTTGTTAGCATCGACTGGAACCAATCTTTCACCACCGTTGCTAAAGAGGTTAGAAACAGAACCGGTATTCTCGCTGTCGTCAACATGGTAGGTTCTTCTCCGGTGACTTTTAGTCACGTGGCTAATCGTTCATCAGATCCCCCTCTTCCTTATGGCCTCTCGAAACAATCCTTTGATCAACTGGCTTAACATCTCGTTCGATACTTTCAATCTGTTGCACAGATGGACTGGGAGAATCGTGACTCTTCAAGTCATTGCTCACGTTGCTTCATGGACTGCTTCCAGCGTCTACTCTACAGGTGGCTGGGCCAAGGTTGGCGCCTCGATTACCGGAAGTCCTATGATTATGTATGGTTTCATCGTAAGTTGAAATTCGAACCTTTGCTCAATGTTTTACTCACTAGTGTAGGCCACTGTTGCCTTTATCGTTATCATGATCCAAGCAAGCTCACCTATCCGCCATGCCGCGTATGAAACCTTCAAATACCTTCACATCGCCCTCATCATTGTTGCCATTATCGGTATCTGGTACCACTTGAAGCTTGCCGACTTACCACAACTTACACTTCTCTATGGTGCTATTTCTATCTGGCTTGTCGATAGAGTAACTAGAGTCCTCAAAGTTGCCTACCGTAACTTCGGCAAAGGAGGAACACGAACATTGGTTGAGGCCCTGCCCGGAAATGCTGTTCGAGTTACTGTGGATATGGCACGACCGTGGCGATTCAAGCCAGGTCAACATGCTTACCTTTACATGCCATCGATCGGCCTCTTCCAATCCCACCCGTTCTCGGTCGCTTGGTCGGAAGAGGCAGAGGATTTGAGAGAGGAGAAGCTAGCCATGAACCGCCAAGATATCTTAGCTATGCAAAAGACAAACATGTCCTTCGTTATTAGGGCTAGAACTGGATTTACCGAGAAGCTATACAGAAAGGCCGAGGCATCGCCAGACGGAAAATTCTTCACCAAGTGCTTCGCGGAAGGACCATACGGGGGTATGCATATGATGCATTCCTATGGAACGGTCATGTTGTTTGCAGGAGGTGTCGGTATCACACATCAAGTTCCACACGTCCGCGATCTCGTTGCAGGTTACGCCAACGGTACTGTGGCGGCACGTAAGATAGTTCTCGTTTGGGTTATCCAATCCCCTGAGCATCTTGAATGGATTCGACCTTGGATGACTGCCATTCTAGCCATGGACAAACGCCGCGAAGTGCTCCGCATCATGCTCTTCGTGAGTCGACCAAGGTCCACTAAGGAGATCCACAGTCCATCCGCCACTGTGCAGATGTTCCCTGGTAGACCCAACATCGAAACTCTCATGGAGATTGAGATGGATAACCAAGTCGGGGCTATGGGTGTTTCTGTTTGTGGTAGTGGAGCTCTTAGTGATGATGTCCGACGCGCAGTCCGTAACCGCCAATACTATGGAAACATCGACTTTGTTGAGGAGGCCTTCTCGTGGTAATCGCAACGAGTCATTGTTCACCTTCTGAACACTGAAGGTAGTGCTTGTTGGAAGATGCGATCGTTTTGTGTTAAATGCTACCTCACTCTCACTACCAGCTGGTGTGAACTTCATTCTTTGTACATTTTTCTATGTCGGGCTGCACCTGGGAGGTTTAGCAATTGTTGAGAGACAAGTGATTGGAAGTATAGTGGATATTTAGGTCATATTGTCTTCTAAATCTTTTGGGTATGTATCTGACGAAAGTAAATAGGAAGTAAGATAACTGCTAGATATCAATGCAAGGATTTTACATGATAAAATACATCTAGTTCTCAATGTTGATGTGAATAAATTTTTTTTTTTTTGAATGTAACAGAATAATTACTATGTTTTTTTCGACACAATTACTCCGTTGTGGATAATGGCGGTCTCGAAGCACGAATGCTGATGATGACGTTTGAAATTAAATGGAAAACCTTCACGATGTATGTCTTCAAAGGGCTAGAAATCGATATATATGCAGTTCTTGAAAGTATTTCTGTCGTCATTTTTATTGTGAGGCTTATTTACTTAGATAAAGCGGAGTCCACGATGGTGCAACCGCCCGATAAGATAAAGGGAAGCGGCCCAGCCTGCACTTTCGCTGCACCTCTCCCTCCACTTCCAACCTGCAACTTTGGAAATCACAACCACCTACGGCTCTTGGACTTACACATTCAAATAATTATTATTCGCTTCTCATAGCCAGAAATCATCTGGAATTTACTTGGATTCAACAGCGCCATCCGTTCTGCCCGCAGCACCTACCACTACCACTACCACTACCACCTGACCCAGTTCCCTCCGATTCCGACTTCATCTGCAACCTCAACTACTCTGAATCATTTCTACCTGGCCACCATTTTCTCTTTCTCTTTGGCCACTCGTTTTCCCTCTTTATAACCCTAAAAGAAGTCATCACACCAACTCCAGAAGGTTTCTTCGCAGAATCCCAGAGCTCCAGCAGCGAGAGCTCGCATCAACCAAGCCATCATGGGTCTCGCATATAACGTCTATCTCGACAGCCACAAAATCTACGGCTGCAAAAACTGCAAAACTCATCTCTCCAACCACGACGATATCATAAGCAGGGTACGTTTGCAGCGCGTTCTTTACTGTGTCCTATATCCCTAAGCCTTGCCCGCTTCCACCCCCCCTCTCCTAGCCTCATGCCCCGCACACCCTCATTCCCCCTCCATCGTACTTACCTCCCTGCTAACGTCCTACCCCGCGCTTCTAGAATTTCCGCGGCCAGCACGGAAAAGCCTACCTCTTCAACAATGTCGTCAACGTCAATTCCGGCGAGCCCTCCGAACGCAATATGACGACTGGCAGACATGTCGTTAGGGATATTGTCTGCAGGCAGTGTAATGAGACAGTTGGGTGGAAATACGATAAGGCGTATGAGGCGAGCGAAAAGTATAAGGAGGGGAAGTTTATTTTGGAGGCAGAGTTGTTGTGCAATGTTACTTAAGGGAGTAGTATGGTGTAGGGGAAGGAGGATCACAGGCGGGAAGAAAGATTGAGACAATGATGGTTGATACTAAGTACCTACCTATCTGTCCATCTATCTATGCGATGGTATTTGGCGGTTTGGGAGGATTCGAAAATTGGTATTTACGAGAACATGACATAGGATGGAGTGTTTGGGATTTGGCATGAGGGGAGTTGTTCTCTTCTTGAGAGATTGATTGTTCTTTCCTTCTTATTTAGGGTCTGGCGATATTGGAGATGCGGTGTCTAAAGGTGCTTCTTGGAGGGATATGGTTTTAGGGTTTGGGGGGTTCAGCTAAGATAGGTTAGGATTTCATGAGCTCATGTCTGGGTTTTGTTTTTGAACATCATACATTTCCGACGTACATGATGCAAGCAAGCTACACAAAATATATCGATATATTTCAACATTGGCCTTATCACGACTGAGTGCTTGGGAAAGATTTGACCTTAGGGGTACTTTACCGAACTTAGCAGTGACCAAAAGCTGCAAACACAGTGTATGACCTAGCCATCAACCTAGGATTCTTTGTGATTTTGGGCTTTATTTCTCATTTTGGGCACTTTTGCCGGCATAATCACTCAAGGGAGGAACGTAACACACTCCAGCGTACGGTAAGCGTCCTTGGGCCTCCGGACATAACCACCAGCAGAGGCTTCACTCAAGTGTGTCATCCTTGCTGCCAAGCAAGTCCAGGGAACCTCTTCAACGGTCCGTCAACGATTGAGATGTTGCATGGCTCAGATCGGAAGTTGTTATTTTAGCATTTTGGACCTTCTCCAGAGTATCGGCAAACCATAAGCCCCATGTTTGCTCTCACATGCATGCATGCAAGTAACAAACATGTCTAGTTGTTGGTGAGGCTGGGTTTTCTAAGTAGAGATTGTAGCAACATAGGAATGAAATCATATGCCCACCCAACAGCACAAACTAAATTGGGTATGAAACTTGTATGCTCCATCTTGTTGTGACTTGGAAAACTAGCCCTCACCTTGAAACATCCATGTCCAACTCACTGAACCAGCATCGAGAGGCTGGTGGTTCTTCTGTGCAGCGACGCCTTTGAGAGCTAAGATCCTTGCTGCGCACATCAGAGCTGCGAGAAGCGGGTTGTATCTTCTTCGTTTAGACGCTGCTCCAAGGCCATGAGTTGATGAAGTGTAAACAGAGATGGGGAATCCCGTAAGCTTGTCGACAAGGCCCAATTCTCGGTAGGAACTTTCAATTCTGTCGTGGCTTTACAATTCCATCATGTATGATGTAGTAAACGACTGTGCTATCATCATGAAGCGTAGCAAGTAGGATCCTCTTCTGCCTATTTTTCCCCTGCCATCGCGCTCCCACAGCAGTTTCGTCCACCTTCTCTACTCCTACACCAGAGGGAACCGTTTCTAACGCATCGAAAGTAGAAGAGAATTGGGCAAGACTCCATTTTTCTTCAAGATGAGTCGGGAGAACCCATTCCAACTCTGGAAGCTGCACTATTGACTCTCCGGTATCGTGCTCAGCTTTCAATATCTCGACTTGTTCATCTGGATGTATATAGGCTCTTTTCGGCGGTAGACCAGAGACAACCGGGCGAGGAAGAGCTTGGTTCGTTAACGTGGAATGTGTGTGGATAGTTAGCGAGGTCCAATCATGCTGATACTGCAAGTTATGGAGGACGACCGCTGCTAGATGCAGGAGGTAGGCTGGATGTACGGGTTCAGAAGAGTCTGATTCTTGAGAATTTAGGATACGCTGAAGGGCGGATGAAGGTAGGAGTATTGGATCGGCGGAGGGCATGATGAATGAGGCCTCAGGGAACTATGCGCAATACAGAGTACAGGCACGGCGAAACTTCACTGATCCGTTGTAGTTTGCGCTGTGTAGAGAAAAATGAAGTGATCGCCAAGCGAATGGGAGAAAAGCTAGGTTTCTTGTAGGTGGGCTGAGTCGCAGTTAGCTTCATGGGTGCTTCTTGACATTTCGATGGGCAAAAACATACCTACTAGCCCAGAGTAAGTTAACTCCCTTGGGGAACCTAGCACTTCTCTTATGCCCACAATCAAGTAGGGCAAATGAATTGGTGTCTTCGATAACCGACTTGTATAAATACGCGTATACTTCGTAGATACGTATAGATACGGTGCAGGTTGATGCCCCCACTCGATCGTTCTCGAGCCCTAAAGGGTTCGATTGCAGCGGGCTGGCGTGGCGTGTGTGGCTGGGCATCTTCTGTCTAGAGCTGCTTAGCGTTGAGTCTGGCTATCTTACAGGGTTCTTTGGGACACTTCCAAGGCACTATGTACCGCTATCTACGAAGTACGTCGCGATACGATTGTTATTGGGAAATGAACCTTGGAAGGAGGCTTTTATTTACTTTCCAGCTGGCGCACTCTTGACTAGTACCTGATCCAGCACGATGCAGATTTCACATGATTCTGGTCAAGACACTCGACCTAAGTCTTGGGTATATTATTGATCCTTTGGTCGCCATCTTCTTTCCACTCGACGCAACTTGAAGTTGGCATCCATATACACCATGGCAGATTCGCTTCCCCCAAATACTCGCGATGCAATGCGCGATGATATCCCCTCGGGCTCTGAGCCGTTTCCTGAATTCGGCGAACCTTCATCGCCACGAGCGCCGCTCTCCACCGATGTCAATCGTGAGGTTAGAGATGACAACACCAGAGGTCAACCAAGCTCAAGAGGTCGTGTTCGTGCAGCCTCGAAGAAGTTTGAAGAATCGGAGGTTCCGACGAGTGTGTGGGTGACGTCTGGGCAAATTGCGTCAAAAGTGCCATCGATATTCGACATCAGACGAGGAAGTTTCGACGTGGATGGCTGGTCGGTTGAAGGACAGGTCCGAGAGAAGCAGAGACGTACAAGTTCGGCGAGGAGAAGAAGCTTGCAGGCCGGCGAAGTCGCTTTGGGCGGCAAGCAAAACTCGATTGGACTCAACAATAGCGACGATATGACTGCAGGCGCAGATATTCGACATGACAGTCTTGCTGAAACTGCAGAGGAGGGACAGGATGTTGACGGCCCTGTTACCCGCAAATCGCCCGATTCAGCACCGTCCAATGCTATTAACAATGTCGGTGGCAAAAGTGGTCTTCAAAACATCATATTGGAGCATGAAGATCTTCGCCATAGTAATGACACGAGCCCCAGATCTCATGCAACAAAAGATGATATTAGCTACAAGACCACGCCCTTCGACAACGGCTATCAATTCCCACCGAAGCATACATGGCAAGAGTCGACTATAATATTCTTCAAAGCATTTTGGAAATTCTTCCTTACGCCAATAGGATTTCTTGTTGTTGTTTACGGACTGAATGTGGTGGCCTGGGGTGGTATGCTGTTCTTGCTTCTGTGCAATGCGGCGCCAGCTATGTGCCATCCGACTTGCAACGATATCAACTCTCCACGACGGATATGGATCGAGACTACCTGTCAGATTGTAAATGCTCTTTTCTGCGTTACGGGCTTCGGCACGATTCCGTGGAGGTTCCGCGATCTATACTATCTGCTATGCTTCAGGATCAAGAAAGACGAGATGGGACTCCGAAGACTTGCTGGGATTAACCGAGGATGGTTCAGACTTGCAGGTTCTCAAGAACTTCCCGTCGAACTAGAACCGGCTCGGATTGAGACGGAGGGCCTAAATCTCCCATCTGGTTGCTTACCTTATCCTCTTGCCAAATCGCCAGACGCTCCACTCACAGGAGTTCGGGCGCCGCCTACTGCGCTGTGGAAGCTTGACTTTGTTATTTGGTCTATGGTTTGGAATACGTTCCTACAGGCTGTGCTCTCTGGGCTTATGGTAAGTTTTATCCATTATATTTGTATTGAAATCTGTCTCTAGACAACAAGTTACATTGACACCGAACATCCTTCGTTATACACTTTACTGATTTTACCTGTAGTGGGGCATGAACCGATACAATCGCCCTTCGTGGAGTACCGGGCTATTCGTAGCACTGGCTTGTATCGTAGCAGGCTGCGGCGGTATTATGACTTTTATAGAATCAAAGAAGGTCAAGGCTATCGAAGGAGTGCCCGTGAGCGAAAAGGATCAGGAAAAGTTAAGAGAGGACAGGGAATTAGGTATTATTCACTTCAACAACATCAAGGATGAGAAGCCAAAGGAGCCTAAAGAGCGGAAACATAAGAACTTCGACTAGCTAAGAAAATATCGGGATGTCAGGGAGAACACACGGAGGGAAGTACTAAGAGATATGGTTTGTGCAGGGCCTAGGAGCAACGCGGATGTTCCTATAACTTTTCTGTATGAATAGCTACGTACATACTTTGTGCGCACTTTAAGGAAAGCGTTGGAGTTTATAAGGTTTTGGATTTATGGAAATGTCAGGGCATTGGGCTCTGCATATCACAGCGAGAATATGCTAGAATTGAGTTGAATTGAGTCTACCGTATTCCTCTCGTGGGATTGTTTTTATACTAGCTTTCGGGTTGCGGGAATTGGAATGATGTAGCTCCTGGAGTGAGACAACAGCCGTCATAACTGAATACTCGTGCCAATGTTAATGAAATTTATCACGTTGAGTACTCGTACATAGAACTGACTCGGCTAGTCAAGCTGGGAAGCCGAGGAGGCTGGTCTTGTGACGATGTCAATGCTCCCCACAGCCATTATTAGCATATGCACGAAGGTTCGCCTATCTCTAATCCTAACCCGGGGATGCCTAGCTCCCCAGCTCCCCTACTTTGTACAGTAACAAGACGCCGACTAGCATGCATCAGTACCCCAATAGTCAATAACAAAGACAAAGTCATCGGGTCAACTCTAAATCACTATCGACTGCAGTTGTTTTGAATCTAGTCATTCAACTCGATTTATTACTCCACGGAGTGTCATCCGAACAGTCCCTTATCTTCATCAATCTCGAAATGCAGATAGTTTGATCTGTTAAAGCTTACAGTACATTATCAATATCGACTTTCAACCCTCTTCCGCATCGACATCGCCAACATGGCTGTCAAGGCGCTCATCCCCGTTTTGGTGGCTATGATGCTGCTGACGGGTGTGTGCAACACTCTACTCACAAAGTATCAGGTCAGTTTGCCTTCCTAGCTCGCAAGCCTGCGGCAATCCCTTGCTGACCGTTATCTAGGACAACATCTGTGTTCGAAACTGCGATGATCCCAATCCGAAGAAGCGCGCGCTTTTCGAGCAACCGGTTATACAAACAGCTCAGATGTTCGTTGGCGAGATGGGCTGTTGGTTATTCGTTGGAGGCTTCTCCCTTTACCGTCGTTATCTTGCGAAAGAACAAAAACCTGAAGGTTACGAGGCGGTGCAGACAAATGAAGGAGAGGCGGTGGATAATGATACCGCCAGCATCATATCGACTGCGAAGACGCTGGGAGACGAAGGGAGGCTACCTTTGGTTGGAGCACGCATTCTGCTGTTGGCACTGCCGGCCATCTGTGATATCTGCGGAACTACCCTGAGTAAGTGATTTCAGGAGCGCCCTCTTCTTCGGTTATGACGGAGCAGAAGTATATGCTCGTCCAATGTTCTCAGGTTATATTACTTCATTAGCAGATGCTAACGATATTAGTGAACGTCGGTTTGCTGTTCGTAGTGCCGTCTATCTACCAAATGACCCGTGGAGCCCTGGTTCTCTTTGTTGGTCTGTTCAGCGTCATTTTTCTGAAACGAAAACTCCATCTATTCCAATGGTTTGCTTTGGTCACAGTTGTTCTCGGAGTTGCCGTTGTTGGACTGGCTGGTGCTCTATTCCAAGATCACAAAGCTGCACCCTCGGCCATCCTCGCCGCTAGAGAAGCGCTTCAAGTGGTTGTGAGAGAAGCCAGAACTCCGGAAGCAGTTCGCACTATTATTGGCATATTCCTGATTGCCGGCGCGCAGATCTTCACAGCATCTCAATTCGTTTTGGAGGAATACATCTTGGAGAACTACGCTTTGGAGCCTCTAAAGGTGGTAGGATGGGAAGGTTTGTTTGGATTCTCGGTTACTGTTATTGGAATGGTTATTCTACATCTCGCAGTTGGAAGAACGGCTGCTGGTAAATACGGTTATTTCGATCTAGTTGAAGGATGGAGACAAATCACCCATTACAAGGCTATCGGGGTTTCAAGTATACTTATCATGGTCAGCATTGGGTAAGTCTTCATTCACAACAAAGCATGATATCTGGCGACTGACTGATATAGTGGTTTCAATTTCTTTGGACTTTCTGTAACTCGAACTGTCAGTGCTACGTCGCGATCCACCATCGACACCTGCCGTACGCTCTTCATTTGGATCGTGTCTCTATTCCTGGGCTGGGAAAGTTTCAAGTGGTTGCAAGTTGTAGGATTCGGACTGCTTGTTTATGGCACCTTCTTGTTCAACGACCTCGTTCGACCTCCATTGAAATCGTGCGTCGTAACAGAAGTTGAGGAACTCTTACCTGAAGAGCCAATTGAGCACGTTTAAAGAGTATTGAAGAGTGGTGAGGGGAGAGTAGAGGTAAGGTCGTTGTGGAGTAAGAATGATGCGAAGAGCATATGGTAGCCAGGTTCAAATACCTAGTAAACTCGGAACGAAAGATTGCAACGAAAGCTAGAGAGAGATATAACTACATCGGGTACAGGAACTGGGTGGAGTATGGCGTAATGGTGCACTGGTTTGATGCATGTTTTTTTCCTACCCTGTATCCTATTTTGAGAGCCCGGGGGTCGTAACGTTAGGTTGTTAATAGACGAATTGAATTGTCGATAGCAAGCAAGCATCCTATCTTTCACGTTGATGGAGGGTATATTGTTGACTGCGCCTTTTATCGAACGATCGGTTAGAATGGCACATTAAACATATTTAACGTCAAGGAGATGTGTATAAATGCAGATGACTGATAAACCCCAACGGTATGAAGGGATGGTGGCTGAGTGTTACCCCAAAACATGATAAGATTCGCAAGATTTGATAATGAAATGCGTGTTGATACTAATCTGATACCGCCGTATTCACTCGACTAATCGGCTTTGAGGCTAAGTCTGACTGCCGGTGACCAGTGGGTGGGAGTATGACTACGTTCTCATATACTACCTACAGGAGATTCGTCGGCTCGGACCAATGACTATTGCATGCGGCTCGAAAGGTATTTTAGCCGCATCTCACCCCAATGACCACCGCCCTCGAAAGTGGGACTGGTTGGGTTGCATCGTTCCCCATTCAGATTGAGGCTAGATAGAGAGGGTAAGTAGTCTCGAATGGTAATAATGATAAAAGTAAAATGTGTCAAGAAAAAGAATATGCGTGGGTGCGTGCTCTTGTGTACGAGCAATAGTCAAAATGAAGGGGTATCAAAGGCCATCATTGACGTGTTATGAGATGGGATGGGGATGGATGAGGTGAGACGAAGTGAAGTTGTCTGGCGGGGTTGGCAGAAAATCACGACGAGAAGCGAGAGGTAGGAAGAGGAAGAGGAAGAGGAAGAGGAAGAGAAGAGAAAGAGAAAGAGAAAGAGAAAGAGAAAGAAGGGAGGGTTAGCTCAAGGGGATCAAAGATAGAGTAAGTGATAATGATGGTGCATGCGACAGTAATGTATTGTCATGTACTACGATAGGATGCCGTACCGCTCTCCTTTGCAGCGTTGAGTGCAGACTGCAGTGTGCAGTACAATTATTAGTATTGCTGTTGTCAATGCCATGTCCACTGTCCAGTAAGTGTGCTTACTTTGCAATCCGCAGTACCTGGAGAAATGCCGCGTTGTGATTTGTGGCTCGCTCTCTTATTGCTCCTTCTCGGGTTACATCTACATCCTGAGTCCTTCCGCCATGTGTCGAATGGCCGCGCTCATTGCTTTCTTCGGACATTTCTCCACAGAACGGTTGGGTCCATGGGGCTGATGTGGTCTTTGGTCTGTGAGTTCTATACATTACATTGGAGGTGCAGCGGAGTAGGAATTATACGGACTTCCTGCGATACATCTGGCAGGAGGTTACGACTGGGTGGGTCGGTAACACGCACGGTTACGGTAGAGAGATACTGAGAGAGATACTGTAGAGAGAGGGATAGAGTTCGCGGGAGTAGAATAGTGATGGTGGTGGTGGTGTAACAGCTGGGTGTGGCATCAGCACCCGCAGCTTTGGGTTGTATCCGCATCCTAGAACATCAGAGAGCGAGCGAGCAGGCGAGCAGACAAGCAGACAAGCAG
>LLKJ01001209.1:0-10666 GCA_002242865.1 Clarireedia sp. CPB17 | reverse complement strand
GGGGAGGGGAAAGAGATTAGTTGTTGCAGCGAAGGTTTTGGTTTTAGGGAGGTTGTTGGCGAAAAGTTTGGAGGGCACGAGGGAGGAGGAGGAACGGTTTGTGGAGGAGGAGAGGAAGAAATTGGGGGTTCTAAGGAGGAGGTTGTTGAGAGCAGTTGAAAAGACACTGCTTATGACGAGAGGCGTAGAGGATAGAGAGGACGTTGTACAGGCGCTTTGTGCGTATAGTCTTGCGACGAGCTCGGGCGCCAGAGATGTGCTGAAGCATTTCTTGCGTGTAAGGGGGGAGGCGATAACCTTGGCTTTCGAGGAGGAAGAGGGTCAGAAAGATAGAGATGGCATTTTGAAAGCGCTGGATTTATATACGAGGTCGTTGTTGGATGTACAGGCGCTGGTACCGAGGAGATTGGGTGAGGCGTTGGCGGGGTTGAAGACGAAACCTTTGTTGAGGGACGAGACGGTTAGAGCGCAGGAGGGGTTGAGGTTGAATGTTCTGGAGAAATGGTTTGGGGATGCGATTCTGCATTTTACTCCATATGTTAGGCATGATGATCTGGAAGGCCCGCAAGCAGTTGAGACTTTGCAGAGTTGGGCAAAGAAAGCTTCAGAGGTATTACTAGAAGGGTTCACGAAGACATTACAAGGAGGTGTCGACTTCAAGATAGTTGTTGAACTGCGCACGAAGATTCTGGAGGTGTGGATCAAAGAGGGTGGAAAGGCCAAGGGATTCGACCCTTCGATTCTGCTAGATGGTCTGCGTGGGGTGGTCAACAAGCGGCTAGTGGAGCTATTGGAAGCGCGAGTGAGCAAGCTTCATCTTGTTGGTACAGAAATGGAATCAACAATGGGCACATGGGAAAGCGGGATGACGGATGCTCATGCAAGCCTATGGGACGACGAAATGTTAGAAATGGAGATAGGAAACGGAGCGTCTCCATTCAAACAAGGCATTCTCATCCGCACATTCGGACGGAACGATGCTGTCTCAAGAGTGGTCAACAGTTTCCACACTTGGCGGCATTTAATAGACGAGATCGGAACTGTTATCGACCAGCTTAAAAAGCAGAGATGGGACGATGACCTTGAGGATATCGAGGATGATGAAAGTCTCGAAACTCGGAACACCCTTCTCAGCAAGGAGGATCCTCAGATGTTACAAGCTCACCTAGATTCGAGCTTAGAAAAGGCCTTTTCGGATCTTCACACCAAAACTACTGCACTGGTCGAACAATACAAAGATAGTCAGCATAGCGGCAAAATATCCATTTACATGTTACGAATTCTCCGCGACATCCGCACAGAATTACCACCAAATCCATCGATACAAACCTTCGGCCTTTCTATTGTGCCTACACTGCATAAAAAGCTTGCAAGCACTATTTCAGAAACGCATATCAAAACGTTTGCGAAATCCTTCAGGAAGAAGAAAGTTCCGGGGAGAATATTATGGGAGGGAGATCCGGAATTGCCGGTTCAGCCTTCTCCGGCTACGTTCAAATTTCTTCGCGCCTTGTCGTTGGAGATGGCTGAGGCGGGACCGGATCTTTGGAGCCCGGTGGCTGTTAAGACTTTGAAGGGGGTTTTGGGTGAAAGAGTTGGTGTGTTTTGGGGTGAGGTTCTGAACGAGAAAAGTGATACCAAGGGCTCTGAATTAGCGGTCGATGAAACTGCAGGTGATCAGTCAAAACAAGATGCGTCGAACACAGATGATGAGAATAACCCGGCTCCAGCTTCTACTTCTGTGAGTAAAGAAGTAGACGAACAGACGCGAAGGGATATCTTGATCCAGGCCTTCTTCGATATAACATTCCTGCAACAAGCATTGAAATATGAAGAGGTGGATGATACGATGAAAACGCTGTGTGCTGAGGTAGAGGAGCGGTTGAAGTTGGATGCGTCGCCGAGGAAGAGGATTGTTAACGGAGCGGCGGAATACTGGAAGAGGACGAGTCTGTTGTTTGGACTTTTGGGGTAGGAGGAAGGATGAACAGAAAGATGTTTGTAGTTGAATATTTAATGAGATCCCTTGAACCCTTAGGTCGTCCGATATAAATCGAAAACTCCATTTGCATTTTCCCGCTTCTCTGATCACTTTTGAATCGATGCAACGTACATAAACGCACTCAAATATCCAAGAGGATCGACTGTGTTAGGCAGATTTATAAAGTCTTATAACCATAATGATACATTAAATATTCTTCTCACTGTATCGTCACGTTCTTCATCATAAATGCATATACACCGGCCCAAGCCACCACCTATTCACATCATCACATCATAGACATTCATGCCATCCCATTACAACGCAGCGATTACCATACCACCAACAGCCATGCCCAAAAATCCTCTCATAGCACCTGTAGGCGCCGCTCCACCGCTCGAAGTAGACGAGCTTGCACTTCCCGTCGCTGCCGTAGCCGACGTCTTACTAGCTGTCTGCCCCGCACTTGTAGTCTTCGCCGCTATCGTGCTACTACCTGTCGGCGATCCCGTCGAGACAGTCCCCGAAGTCGTGGCGGCCCCCGCAGTCCCCGTAACCACTCCCGGCCCTTGACTCCCGCTTCCAGTAAAGGTATAATATAAGCTGACGGCTGTTTGACTTGGATATTTATCGGTGCCTGTACCTCCCACGGCAACATCGTTCCCGCCCGCGCTGCTAAACAGCGCGGCGAAACTGGCAGTCGGCGTACCGGTGCAGAGGTTGTTGCTCACAGCCGAGATGATCGATTGGTAGGCGGAGACTTCAGCGTTAGAGCGCCCACCGTGCACGTAGTCGCAGTTGAGACAGCCGAGCCAGTCGGAGAAGAAGGAGCCGCTGCACATACATTGCGCGGAGAGGAGGTCGGATGAGCTGTTGCCGTTGGGTGTGCAGAGCGTTTGGATCGTGGTTATGGAGATGCAGGGCGGGATCGTGCTGCTATCGGTGACGTTAGGGGAGCAGACGCTATCGAGGTACGTAGCTTCGGAGCTGGCGGAGGAGGATTGTCGCGCAAGGAGAGATGCGCTAGTGAGAAGCGGGGTGGAGAGGAGGGTAAGGAGGGTGGAGGTGCTGAGATGCATCGTGAGACAGAGGGTGTGTGCGCTGTAGTTTTGCGAAAAAGACAGTACGTGCAGGACGAACGAGGAAAAAGAAAGTAAGAGCAAGTAAACAAATCGCAACAGCGTGCCTACCTCAATTAAAATACATACCTACCTTGCATGAAGCGACAGTATTCACTACCAACACCTTTCCCAACATTTCAAATTGCAAGATGCGTTCACGCACAGTTTACCTATTCTGGTGTTCGAACAGGCAACGACACCGTGTGAATAGCCTGAATAAGAAATAATGCCAATGTGCCTGTGCTGTGCCGCATCGCAAGGCCGGCGCGTTATCTAAAAGCGAGGTAGATTGTGATGGAAGGATCCGTGTATCAATAGTGTCATTTCGTTAAATTGTGGATTTGGCTTGGTCTGAGTTCGCTCGTTGCCAAGATTCTTGGAAAATCTTGGGGCGCTTGGTAGAAAGCTTGACTGAACGTCTTTTCTTCAAGAGCATTTGTTAACCTCAGGGAGATGGGAAAGCGACCCAAACGGCGACTCCGGCAAAGAGTAAAATAGGATCGCAGGATATACATGAGAAGATGGGTGATACTTCAGACCTGCAATTTCCACAAACTCAAAACAACAATTCCCTCAACTTGTGCTCATCACAGTGTGACTTGGGTCGTCATACGAGGTTCCATTTTAACTAACCTTCACGACATTTATCCGAGCCTATGAGGTCAGCACATGCCCTGACTCCACAGTAGAGTCCCTTGACATGCTGGCAAAGCTTGTGTGAGCCAATATGCGGTCAAGAAGTCAGATCTTAGCCATGGAAATCATGCCACTTGAGCCTCTGTGATGAGGGTATCAATCGTTGAAGAAACTTGTGAAATGAAAATTGGTTTTATGTATCTGTATATTGTATTGCAGTCTATTGCATCTTATCTCAACACATATCTAGACTGGATAGTTCTCAACCCATCCTACACACCCAAAAGAAATCCGTCATAAACCGTTAATTCGTTCTTTCCATCTCTTTAATCCGCACCAATCTGTTGGCGAATTCGAAAAGTCGACGCGCAATCTCTAACAGCAACCCTCTTCGCAACTGCAGCAGCAGAGACTGCAGTCCGCATATTCACCACCACGCATGTTTGTTTCGGAGCCCATTTGAGCGACTGGTGTCTATAGCAAAAAGGTCAGTACCATTCTTGAGGATTGCGGTAGAGATTGAACATACAGGTTGTTGCATCTCAATACCGACGTTATCGGCACTCATTGGAGCGGGGGTTTGAATTTGTTGTTCGACGACTTGTTCGGAAGGCATTGTGAGAGCTAATTGGGAGGATTGTGTTAGCATTGAGTCTTTAGTACGATGAAGAATCAGTATGATAGTCTTGACGTACAGTTTCGAGATAGATTGGCAGATAAATGGTTTGGAGTAAGCTGGTGAGGTATATATATATAGTGAGTGAGGAATGTTTTTGGCTGTTTGAACAGAAACTCGAATTCAGCTAGGGACTGCAGCCTTTATATATTCTGAAGCTCTCTAGGTCGTTCCTACAAGCCATAGTGACATTGCAGGGACCAACCCACAGTAGATGCAGCGTAGCTGGTATCCAAGGTTTTTGATGGCAGACAAGGGTTTTCCTTCTCAGCCGGCCCCCTTTTATTCCTACATGTACAACCTGGACGTGGCTAAGTTGTTGGTTGTGCCGGATCATTTCCAATTGAGAGTTGGTCTGCATTGATGGCAGTCGTACATGAGAGATGTTACATGTACCTGACCTGATCCTGAATAACTTGATCAAAGTGGGTCGGTCCACTTGCCCAAATCCATAAATCGCGGGTATTCGGGCTTAGCTTTCACTCTGATCTTCCACTCGGAATTTCACAGTGGAGTCTGAACTATCTGTGGGTGCTCCCACTACGTAGCGTACCTTGAGTAGCTGAACTTTCAGACACCAACCAAACAGTTCGAAAGTCGTTGGCTGGATGGATTGGAAACAAACCGTCAAAATCCTAGACCCATTGCTAGACACCCTCTCGATTTACGAAATAGTTTTCAATGCAACACTGCAACTCTGCAATCCGAGTCGGTAAATCCTACGTACGATTTGCCCGAATCGGCAAGTTATCCGGTACGGCGTCAGGAGCATGTAGTGAGATCCTGCACCATAAGTTGGTGATTACTCAAGCTTATTCATTCAAGCCAAAGTACTACTTCAGCAGTCAGCCGAGTCTTATTCATTTTAATATATGGCTCACTTGGTTCTCCTCGTATAATTAGATCCAGTACATGGTGTGTATTGACGCTGTGTATTGCCTGGAAGGCTGGAACACAGCCATTCATGATATGTCTTCCAAGTGGTGTGAATCAATTGGTTTCGATGTAAAACATTCCAGCCACGGGCTACTCACACGAGTAATCGTCGGCATGAATTTGCACTTGGACAAATTCCGGATCAAAGAAAGCTTAAACCACATGCTGAAAGGTACACACTCAGGTGTCTCTGCAGGGTTGCAGAAAATATATTTAGATGTCAAGACTCGCAAATCCGGGGAAGCTAGGTGTTATAATATTCGAACATTAGCCAGACGGCAGAATATGCGAAGAATCAAAGAGCCGTGCTCTCAAGAAAAAGACTTCGGATCGGTTGGTACAGGACGTAATGACCCCGGCCAATTTCGCTAGTCACGTGGTTCAAAATACCCTAGCCCCGCCATCGCTAAGACCCGCCCCCGCTGAGGAAAGTTGTGGTACGTACTGTCCATTGTTTTGACTCACACCTCTCAAGAAGCTTCACAAACACACTCGACATTGCGAATCGAATCCTTACATATATGCCGTCTCGATCGGAAATCACATACTTCGGTGCGGGCCCTGCCCTGCTACCAACCGATGTCTTACAAACTGCTGCGGGAGCTCTCGTCGACTACAACGGAACAGGCCTTGGCTTGGCAGAGCATTCGCATCGATCAGAGATCGCCTCGAATATTCTCAACACCACGAAATCAGACTTAGCGAAATACTTGGATATTCCCGATAACTACGAGATATTGTTCATGCAGGGAGGTGGGAGTGGAGAGTTCTCAGCAACAGTCTATAACATGGTTGGCATCTGGGTTGAGAAGAAGAAGCAGAAAATCCTCAAAGACTTGGGTATCTCTGCAGACAAGGAAATCCCCGAAGATGCACTTGTGCAAGAGCTCCAGAAGGCTGTCGATGAAGAGCTAAAGATTGATTACTTGGTCACCGGTTCATGGTCGTTGAAAGCTAGCCAGGAAGCTGCTCGATTGGTTGGCGCTGAGCACGTTAATGTTGCTACAGATGCACGAAAAATAAATGATGGGAAGTTTGGAAAGATACCCGAAGAGAAAGATTGGAAATTGTCCAAGAAACCAGCAATGGTATACTATTGCGACAATGAGACTGTTGATGGTGTTGAATTTCCAGGCTTCCCAAAATGTTTGGAGCCAAGTGGCGCAGATGATGAGCCAATCGTCGTGGCAGATATGTCTTCAAATATTCTCTCAAGGCGCATTCCTATCAAGAACTTTTCTTTAATATTCTTCGGTGCACAAAAGAATCTGGGAACAACTGGCATTACTGTGGTTATCATTAAGAAGAATCTTCTACCGCCAGCTGTTGCCACACCAGCACCGACCCTTCTGAGAAAGCTTGGATTACCCATTGGTCCAATTGTTCTGTCTTATGAGACCATTGCTAAGAATAACAGTCTTTACAACACACTGAGCATATTTGAGTAAGTTCCAAGCCTCCTGTGATATGGAGTGCTGACAAATATTAGTGTATACGTTGCTGGGCAAGTTCTGCAGAAGCTACTTGCTACTTTCCCCGACAAAGTCGATGGGCAAGAAGCTGTAGCAAACAAGAAAGCCTCTTTGATTTATGCTGCACTTGATGCGCACTCTGAGGTGTACAAGGTCGTTCCCGACAAGAGTGCGCGTTCAAGAATGAACATTTGTTTCCGAGTCACCACGGTACGTTGCTTCTAAACATTTCTACTATGAGAGGTGCTGATAAAAATGTATCTTGCAGCACGAGAACAATGCAGATGCTGAAAAGGCCTTCCTGAATGGTGCCGTCGAGAAAGGGCTTACGGGACTGAAAGGACACAGAAGTGTCGGGGGTATCCGAGCAAGCAGCTACAATTCAGTTCCCCTAGAAGGTGCACAGAAACTGGCAGATTACATTAAAAATTTTGCCAGCTCCGCGAAGTAAAATTCACAAAGTCGGTTAGGACTGAAAGTTTCAACAACGACGACTAAAATTGTGTTAGATAACATAGTAGCAAGGAGTTGAGAGTGGAATACCATTTAAGCATGATGTTATGACCAAAGCTAGAAGCTGGAAGTACAGCTTTGTTTACGTTGGCGCTCTGGGTGCTAGGAGTACTAGGAGTATTAAATGCTGTAAGTTAAGAGTGATATAAGTTATGAAGGTTGATAATATACTTAGGAAAATCAAAATGGATTATAGTAAATTTTACTTTTCCAGATAATAACTTGGCGCGCAGAGTGAATAGTAAACTAGGCAGCCAGGGAGAGAAAAGTCTGAAGGACTTATGTGGTGCTCAAAGTCGCAGAATAGTCACGTGAAAGCCACGTGTCACCCACAACCTGTGGGTCACTGTGTGGGCTGTGGAGCCCGTAAGCTGCCAGGCTCTACGTGTTAGGAAAAACATGCCACTCGCACAAAATCAATATTTGGTTCACAACCATCATCGGCATGTTCTTCCTGACCCGCAGAGCCGGGTTATATCCAAGTCGAATTGTCACAAATATATTCCATTGAATTGTTCCTCTTGTATAGTTGGATAAACCTGGGGTATCTCAAAAGCATAGTCATTTCGCCAACCATGGGCTTCCCCTCCCCGACATTCAGTCGACTTCCACCGTCCAATCGCTCTTAGCTAGCAACTGCAACCTCCACAATCACAGCCACTGCAGTCGCATGAACCACATCCATCGCAGGCGTTCGCGCCGCACATACAACAAAATGGATCGACGGTCATATTCGTGGCGCTTGTCTGCGGCTTCGAATTCATATTCTCCTGCATCAACTGTTTTCGGGCGACTGTGTTAGCTATGATGATACGTGAATCGTTCAGGGCTCACCTACCGGCTGTTCAGACACAGTGTCAATTGGTGACTCTCCTTGACTAGCCATCAAGTTTTATGGTAATGGCGGGGATTTTGCGGTCGTGGTTGCCGTAAGCTGAAGTCATTGTTGGTGACTCATATTTTATAATCATGATGCGTGGCTGTGCTGGAGATTATTTACGTAACCCATGGACTTTGTGTGCTTGCCTAGTGGGAGCTCAGCCTACGATAAGCATCGTGACTTGATTGTTAGAACTAAAATGTGTCTTATTGGTTCTCTGGAAGCTGGCGCAGTTCAGTAATCCGATTTTGGATGGAGGTAGTGAAAGTTGGGAGTCGAACTCCGAGTCGCGCAGCGATACTGTCAGTGACTGACCTCTCCACTATCTCCTACCTCTACAGTGACATCCTTGGCATAAATCACACCTATCTTCACTCCGATGTTCTCATCACCCGGACCTGCACAGCCGGATGGCAGGTGAGAGCTTTGATCGTGCTACGTGTAGTTCTTCTGAAAGCTGCACTAAATCGAAACCGTGTAGCAATAAGTCCTCAAAGAAGAAACGTCTTTGATAGGTCAGAGAGATTTGTATGCCATTGACCAATGATGTTCAAGGATTTATCCACCTTCCAAGTAACAAAGCCAGAAAACATTCAGGATCGCCTCGCGAAATAGGCATCGGTACGCGATAAAGCTTTGGCAAGCTCTTCGAGCTGTGAACAGCTAGCTATAGATATTGTGGAAACCTAATGCGTAACTCAAGTGAGACGTCGCCCATGAGAACATATATCCAAGCTCCTCCATCTGCATTCACCATCCACCACTATCGATGAATTCAAGGAAACGAATTTTGATGACATGCAAGCAGTGAAAACATATAATTCACGAAAAAAACTCCACTGCACATGATACACTTCTATCTTCATCCTTTGTTCTGCAAGCAAGAATCATCGAACCACAATTCACATTCTTTGTCCATATGTCTCAACCGCACGCGACTTTTTGCATTCCTCCCGCCTCTAAAATACTAGAGCTCCCCCAATCCCTTGCCACCTTTGGAAAGTTGTCCGAAGATCGTCGTCTTCCATTCCACCTTGTCGTCTTCTTCTAATCTAACTTTCATACCGAACAAATAACGAAAAAAGCAAACATGACAAACGCCAGAGTTGGCACAGAGGACCCGGAGATCCTCCGGGGCCATGTCCTCAAATCGCATCGATTCGTCACTCTCATACGTATCTTCCAGCTTCTTATCGCCATTACAATACTAGGATTAGCTGGGTTTGTTGTAACGTTCATCGCATATTCCGGTGCGTCGTTGGAACTTTTCACCGTACGTATCATCTCTCCCTTTTCCATACATCGTTTGCCGTGTCGATCGTCCCCACTTTCCCCCCGCCATTATCAACTAACACCCCATATAGGCCTCAGCAACCATCCTAATAATCTTCTACATCCTTGTCAGCACGCACCACTTCAGCGTTATCTACAACTACTGGGCCATCGCATGTCTCGATATCTTCCTGATAATCTTCTGGTTCGTCGCGTTTATCGTTACATCCAACCAAGTCTCACACAATCGAAACAATGGATACTGGTACTGCGGCCCCGTCTTCTGCACCTTCTACAAACGAGACCTCTTGGAGCTGGAAGAAAGAGACGCAGGGTATGGCGGCGCGTTGATGGAGAGAGATGGGGGACTCAGCAAACGGGCCACCACTACCTATGGAACCTTTAGGAATGTTATGATCAGTGCTGCCGTTTTGGGAGCCGTGGAATTGTATGTATTCTTAATTGACGGTGAATTGAAGGCATACTAACGAAGCTTAGCGTTCTCTTCATCATCACGTTCTTTTTCACGCTAGCGCAGATCCTTCATCATCACGAAGATGGCGGACACAGTAACGCTGCACCGAAACAGAGACCGATGGAGATGCAGCCGCATGGACAGACGTCGGGAAACCCGCAGGCACAGCCGGGGTATGGGAGACCGAATGAACCGGGTTTTGTGAACCAGCCGGTTGTATAATGGGGGCACGAGGAAAAGAGGGAGAATGAATGCAGACTGCGATGGAAGACAGGGTATACAGGGACAGGGGAGAATGCGAGTTCATCACTAATGAGGAGGAACAGTTGGATGGGTTATGGTAATTAGACCTGGACGTGAGTTTGATCTCGATTTTTAGTGTAATCAGTATGCGCTATGCTGGGACGGAGTTTCATATCCAATTGAGTTTATTTTTGGTTCTGCCGAGAGTACGACTGTACTCGTACGACCGACCTGCTGTTGTGATATGGTCTGGCAATGTAGAATCCTATGTGTTATTTTCATTTTCCCCTCCTTTTCTCCATTATCCACGCTTCTCTTGCGGTGTAATCAGAGGGACGATCAATTCCTTGTTCGAAAGTATCCAACACCTACCATTACCCCCTGTATCTTGTTCAGTGTTCATTCAGCACCCCTACCAACTCACCCCTCCCCGCTCAACCCGCCATAACCTCCCCCACCAC
>LLKJ01000117.1:0-11878 GCA_002242865.1 Clarireedia sp. CPB17 | reverse complement strand
AAATCCATCCTCCGCTCCCCGCAACGTCCCTCCTTCCCCTCCCACCAACAACTCCTCCAACCATCCCCCAGCAAAACCGTCGTCTTCGCCTCCTCCTCCCCACAATCCTCATCCCTCGGTTCTCCGTCCCTCTCCCCCACAGTCTGGACCAAAGAGCACTGGCTCCTCCTCGACGCCATAGTCAAGAGCTGGAGACCGGAACATGCAGATGAAGGGGAGGGGGGGAAATACGGGAGGAGGAATTCTACGAGGGTGATAAGTCGGTTGTTGGGGAAGTGGGTGAGTTTGAGGAATGGGAATGTGAAAGGAGAAGATGGTGTAGTAGGGGTGGACAGAGAGAAAATGAGGTTGGAGCAGTGGCATTTGGAGGCGGTGGATGAGTTTAGGGAGGAGGTGCCGGGTTGGGATGAGAAGGTTGTGGCGAAGAGGGTTTTTGCGCTGATTGTGGGGGAGGAGAGGAGGAGGAAGGGGCTGATTAAGTGATCCATTGGCTAGGTTTTGTATACATCATTAGGAAGAAGCGTTTCGTGTATATTTGTTTGTATGTATGTAAGTTGATGGAGTGGCATCTTCAGGGTTTGGATAAGCATGAGCATGAATGAGCACTGTTCTGAGCGGTCACGATTTTGGAGTATTGGGAACGGATGGATACCTTGAAGCGCGTTTTGAGCGATTGCTGCGTGGCTTTTATTGTCGCATCATATAGTGTCATTGTTTGCTGTACGGCAGCAGGATGGATGGGCTTTTGGTGTGAGCTCAGTTTGGTCGCTATTTCCATGATAATTGATACCGTCAAATAATGACATGGCTTAACTATTCAACAGTGCAATTCACATTCAGTCGAAGTTCAACGGAGATGAAATCTCTAGATGCATGTCACCACCGCATTGGCTTTGTCCCGCAAGCAGAGAGATTTTTGAATCCTAGAGAACCATTTCATATCATTTCACGTCCTTTCGTCGTTGCGCCTCTATGATACAAGTTGCAATCATTTGCCTGGCATCTCTCTAGTATTTGCCACTCACGGCCTTTTCCAGCACCCCAAATTTACGCTTACTCCAACATGCTTGCTTGGTTTGTATAAAGCACATCGACTACACTGCTCAACTTCTCGATTGTTGCCAATGCCGCATCATACCCTTCATCTCTCTCCGTCTCATCGTAGATAATCAAACACCCTGCTCCCTGGTCCAATACACCAATGATCACTTTATCAAGGATCATCTGTGATAACTTCCTCTCTACCTGCTGCGTATCAAGACCGACCATCTTGGCGATATGGGCAATTTCAACGCGGGAGAATGGCTCGATGACTTTAATGAGATTTTGCTCCAACATGGCATCGTAGAGTCGGCGGAGATGGTTGCGGATGAATGGATCAGAGCCAAGCTCGTGGCGGTAGTCTCCGAGAGCCTTCTCGTATTCTTCTAAGGATCGGTTGGAATGGGCGCGTGCAACTGCTTTCATAGCTTCGAGGTTCTTGCCGGCGTATTTGACGGCTTGTTTGGAGGTCATGAGGGAGTTGACATCATCGACTAGGTTAAGCATGATTTTGCAGAGAAGCATGTATTGTAGTGCGGCGGTAGCCTTTTCAGGCTCATCTTGTGTGTGGTATCCATCTAGCGCTTCAATGAAATATGAGAATGCAGTGTTGAAGTCTTTGTCTTCGGCGTGAAGTTTGCCAGATTGCATGTCGAGACCGGCTTGGAGGAGAGGTGGCGTATAGACTGATGCTGCGCTTGTTCGCGCGGATGTGAGAGCTGCGCGTCCTTTGGCTACATTTCCTAGAGCATGGTAGACACGGGATTCGAGAAGCTGCACTTCGACGAGGACGAGCTTGTCATCGAGACGCTTGAGTTCTTTAAGCAGGCTGTTGATCAACGTGAGGGCATCGTAGTATGATTGCTTGATCATGTAGAGACCAACTAGACGGGTTTCCAGGTTCTGCCTTAAGAAGCCACGACGCTCGGAGTTGGCCCATTCGATACATGACTTGGTGACGGCGATTTGGGTATCTGTTGTGTTGGGAATGGCATTGAAAAGATCTAGGAGCTGTCGTACTATTAGGGATAAAGTCAGCAGAGCTCTTGTGAATGTTCGAGGTGCGATATTGCTTCAAAAATGAAATCCATACCTAGCTTCGCAGTTTTGGCCTTCGCGAATGATGATAACACCGTCCGGCTTGTTGTAATCAGTTCTACCAACTCATCCGCTTTGCTGCTTGCAAGTCAGCTACCCTCTCATAGTGTAAGATCTCTGCCGGTTAATTATCTCACTTCTGGTCCCGGTATAATTCTCCTAAGCTAACCAATGTAATCTCATACTCCCGCACGGCGGCTTCTGAAGTTACTGAAGGAGGTTTGGAGATAATATCCTTGTATTCCGCCTCCGCCTTTGCTGGGTCCGTCTTGGCCAGCTTCTGGGCATCTTGTATCCTCTGGGATTCCGCTGGTGCCATGTTGATAATTGTGGAAAATTAAGTTTTAGGTGAAGTTGTCTTTGTTGCTATGGAGGAAATCGCATTTCTAGGTAAACTCATTACGATGCCCGCTAGGTACCTGGAGCTTGTAGAAACCGCGCTAAGCTTATAATCCCTGCAAAATTTATTTTGCCCCGAGATTTTTATCGACGCCGGATTGTGTCTTGCGCTCCGGTTGACGAAAGAGAAACACAAATAAATGGTTACAAAATACTGAAATTCAATATGGTGAGCATATTTACAAATACTGTCAAGTCATATACTAACAATGCCATGTTATAGAAAATCAAAGCACTCAGTCGCGCGTCTATCCAGACCCCAGGGTCTGAGGCAAAACAGCCCCGCAACCTTGGTATGTACAATACCTCATGAATTGAAGCTGGACTTTGCGCTGATAGACATGCTTCTCAGATCCCGCCTTACATCCTTTCGAGCGAGCTCGAGAATATACTCGCGCTCTCAATGCCACCAAAATGGAAAGAATGTTCGCCGCACCATTTATTACACAGCTAGGCAACGGTCATGTCGATGGAGTTTATACAATGGCAAAGGATCCGAACTCGTTGGAGAGGTTTGCAAGCGGAAGTGGTGACGGAATTGTAAAGGTGTGGGATTTGACTTCTAGAGAGGAGATCTGGAATGGCAGTGCGCACGAGAACATTGTCAAGGGACTGAGCTGGACAAGGGAGAAGAAACTATTGACGTGCGCAAGCGACCGGTCAGTTAAGCTCTGGGACCCCTACAATACACCATCTGGATCCGCGCCTCTGGCAACCTGGTTGGGAACGGGGGCATTCACAAGTATATCACATCATCGGTCGAAGAATGCGTTCGCAGCATCCTCAGATGTAATTTCAATATACGACCTCGAAAGGCATACTGCTCCACCGGAAGTACTCAAATGGCCAAACTCTACAGACACAATTACGACAGTAGCATTCAACCAGATTGAAACTTCTATATTGGCTTCTACGGCTTCTGATAGATCGGTGGTCTTGTATGATCTTCGAACCGGGCTACCAGTACATAAAACAGTGCTCAACTTCGCTTCAAATGCAATATCATGGAATCCCATGGAAGCATTTAACTTCGCTGTAGCGAACGAAGACCACAACGTCTATATTTTCGATATGCGAAAGATGGAGAGAGCATTAAACGTACTGAAGGATCATGTAGCTGCAGTTATGGATGCTGAATTCAGCCCGACTGGCGAGGAGCTTGTGACAGCATCATACGATAGGACGATCAGATTATGGAGCAGGACGAAGGGTCACTCAAGGGATATTTATCACACAAAACGCATGCAGAGAGTTTTCTCTGCTACATGGACACCAGACTCAAAATTCATTCTGTCCGGATCAGATGACGGCAATATTCGTTTATGGAGGGCGAATGCTTCTAAACGAGAAGGTATCAAATCAGCCAAGCAACGGACAGCTTTAGAATACAACGAGGCGCTATCGGAAAGATATGCGCATATGCCTGAAATCAGACGTATCAAACGTCATAGGCATATTCCCAAGGTGGTCAAGAAGGCCGGTGAAATCAAATCCGAAGAACTCAAGGCTATCAAGCGCAGACAAGAAAACGAGCGCAAGCATACCAAGAAGCAATTCCAAAAGAGACGAGCCGAAAGGGAAAAGATGGTTTTGGCAAACGAAAAGTAATTATATTATATATGGCTGGGGTCTATGGAGCTGTGGTGTGGTATTTTTGAAGCATGTAGCATTTGCAAGGAGTTAATGATATGGGCTTGGTTCAAGGAATACCACAAATTGCAATGGCTGTTTTGTAGGTAGATAGAGAATGGAGTTTTGGGAAATAAAATGTTCTATTACGTATGACCATTTCTGTGCGGCCATATGCGCTTTTTGATAGTGGGACTACAAGTAGCTACTGGCGCTAGCGCGTCCGTTAATCAACTTTGGACTGTGTGAGAATGTATGAGATTGGTCTGGAATCATGCTAATGGCATAGATACCATGGTACTATGATCGAGATGCGGTTCTAAAACCTTGGTGCTTTTTCAATTCTTCTTTTCTTGCCGGCGAGAGAACCTTCGGTGGTCTTCCTAGTGGCTACTGGAGGTATGCTTCCTGTCGTCACGCATGACTAAGGTTCATCTATGCTACTTTTGAATAGAGAGGTAAACTTCATGTTTGCAAGAACTCCCTAGATACAGCAAATGGATGCTTACTTGACTACACAATGTATTGTATCCCTAACATGGTTAGATGGAAGCTAGCTACTCGATCTTATTATTTGGCGACCTTATTACAAGTCATAATTGACTTAGACCAGCAGTAAGGCTGCTAGTTCCCGCAAGTTTGAGGCGCATCAGGGCATATGTTCACGATAAATAGCTTTCGCAGTCCTAAAAAAAGCAGAATAATTAGAAAAGGGCTGGGCCTAGAGACAAGTCTAATAGTCCCAGAGACCTTGATGGCTCGATGTTCTCGAGAACAAAATTAAGATTCCCCCATCTATCCCACATTACGGGACACAATCTATGAACATAACTCTTTGTAGAAGCCAAGATGTCTGGCTTGCGATACGACATAGACAAGTTTGAGGTACGGGATTGCCAGCTGGCTGCGTTGCAGAGAACCGCGGGAGTGTTTGGTGATGTTAAGGAAATATCGATCCTGCGGAGAATCGAAGACATACTCCAGGAACTTCGAACGCCGGGTAAGATCCCTGCCCTCCTCAGCAATGAATACTGTGGACTGATTGAGATACTTACCAAGTCCCAAGAAAGTATGAAAGCATCTGCATTCGAGTACAGACGAGTAATCGTCTTGTGGGATTTGCGATAGCCAGCACTTGGCCATATTCAGGTAGAACAGTCTGCTGGATAACTACACTCGTCATTCGTCGAGATCACCGTCGTCAAGGCCTTGCAACGATGCTATTAAGAGAACTAAAGGGGCATGGGGATATTTTTGGGATCATAGCTTATCATCCCGCTGCCTGCATGGCTGCCCGAACTGCGTTCAGTAGTAAGTTTGATCTTACACGGCCCCTCCATAATGTCATTTGAAACTAATGGCAATAGATGTTTCTAACGCTAAAATCAGGCGTTACATGGAAAAAAATGCCCGAAACATTATCAACAGCTCACCTATCAATGAGCTCAAACAAGAGGAGATGGTGAGCGCGCTGTGCATCCATTGGACCCAAACCTTTGGAACGCCTCCAACCGTAATTGAAAACAAAACTGTCGTTGGGCTGGACTCAGCCTCTTCTGGTGAACGACAGGAATTCCTTCTCATTCCGCCAGCTCCCAGATCTACCAATCCGAAAAGAAAAGCGAAGACAAGGCCGAAGTATCTGAAGCTTCTCCTGGACTTCTTATTCCGCAGGAAAGGGTCAGCGTTTAGCACGTAGGAGTATGGAATGTCAGATTTGAATTTCAGGTGTCTTTGGGAGTTTATATTTCTGCTAACTGTGTGTGAATGAGTCAGACACGCTTTGTAGATGAAGAGGTAGGACGGGAATTATTTATATGAAATGTATTTCCATTTGCTGTCATAAGTCTGAAGACATCTTCTGCCGATCATGTCAGATACCTTGGAGAAATTGTCACTGTTACACTGCCCCTTGACTTCAGAATTCTGGTCATGCCAAACGAAGCTATCCCAAGCTTGCTCGCCCACCATAACGAATTTATCATTATCGTAATCGAAATACACTGCGCGTTTAAGGCTAGTTTCGAAGCTGAGAGTGTAATGCTTTAGAGCTGCGGCTCTTGATAGGAAGCAGGCATGTAACAGTGGTGGTGGATCAATGCCAACGGCTTGGGCTTTGTGCATAACGTAGTGCTTGTCAGGAGTATCTAAACTCTTAAGGTCCTCGTCTGCGGATATAATGAAAATTGATCGTTCGCTGCGACTCGATACGGCATGATCCCAGATCATTAGTTGGAGTTCAGGAGGGAGATTTGGGAAGAGGGTGAAGACCTGCGCTGATGGTTTTTGTGGAGGTGCAAGCTCCGAAAGCAAGATCGGCAAGGTTGTCGCATGTCTAACGAAGATTTCAGCCTTCCACGCATGTTGTGTGTTGTGTTTTGTGTATTGTTTATGGATTGTAAAATGAGCGTCTGTAAATGCCAGTTCAAGATCGAGGGGGAATTGTTCTTTTATAGAGGCTTTCTTCTTTTCATAATGCATGACTGAAAGACTCCATTGTTTATAAAATCGTGAAAGATACCATCCACAAACGACACTGGTCAGAGTAAAGAACTATGTTGTTGATGGGTAATTTTGACATCAAAGAGGTACCATTCACAAAGACTATTGTTCTTGACATCTCTTAGCATCAAAGGAACACCCATTCACAAATGACACTAGTCATTTCATCTATGCGATTGTGATGATTGTGAGTAAGGTACTGAGCAGAACCTGCGTAGTTGAAGCTTAGTCAATCTTGAAAACGACGACGAGGTTCGGAAAATCATATGGTCCGTGCGTTATAAATTTTGTGGACGCGATACCACGCGCAAAGCTCTGGAAAAGAATTCGAAGGCTTCTACAACACTGTCCTTTACGCTTCGGTGACGATTTCTTCTTCCGCATTACGATAAAAGTCCAGCGTTTGCTTTCCAGAATCTCTCAAAATGCAGGCGCCCGTATTAGTTATGAGTAAGTGTTAACGTTTTTGGAGCCCTACCCACCGACTGCCCCTCCTACCCCAAAATATGCCAAAAATGGACCAAAATGCTAACTTCCACTAATAGACACCCAGAGTGGTGATAGGCAGACTGGCCGAAAGGCTCAGATGTCTAATATTACAGCAGCCAAGACGTAAGATCATCTATGAACACATCCAGCCACAAAACCAGCACTGACCGAAAACCAGTGTCGCCGATATTATTCGATCATGTCTAGGACCCAAGGCTATGCTGAAGATGCTGTTAGATCCTATGGGAGGTATCGTCTTGACAAACGACGGCCATGCAATCCTCAGAGAAATCGAAGTTTCCCACCCAGCGGCAAAGAGCATGATCGAATTAAGTAGAACACAAGACGAAGAAGTTGGAGACGGAACTACAACTGTTATTATTTTGGGTAGGTAGACTCCTTCTATAATGCTTCTCCTGAGCTTATGCTAATATTCCTAGCTGGCGAGATGCTTGCACAAGCTCTACCCCAACTCGAGAGGAATATTCACCCGGTTGTTATTATTTCCGCTTTCAAGGCAGCACTCAAAGATGCACTCGAAATCGTCGAAGAGATTTCCTTACCAGTCGACATCGACGATGACAAAGCCATGTATCAACTGATCTCCTCCTCCATCGGCACAAAATTCGTCTCCAGATGGTCTGAATTGATGTGCAGTTTGGCACTCAAGGCTGTACGAACAGTTACTCACGATATCGGTGGTGGCAAGAAAGAGGTAGACATTAAGAGATATGCAAGAGTTGAGAAGATCCCCGGAGGCGAGATTGAAGACAGCAGAGTGTTGGACGGCGTCATGCTCAACAAAGATATCACCCATCCAAAAATGAGACGGAGAATCGAGAACCCGAGAGTCATTCTGTTAGATTGCACGTTGGAGTACAAGAAGGGAGAGTCACAAACAAACATTGAGATCAGCAAGGAAGATGACTGGAATAAGATCCTACAAATTGAGGAGGAGCAAGTCAAGCTTATGTGCGATTCTATTCTCGCTCTGAAGCCCGACTTGGTTATCACGGAGAAGGGTGTCTCTGGTATGTATTCCGTCATGGTACCTCTGTATAGTCTAACATGTCTCAGATCTCGCACAACATTACTTACTGAAGGGCAATGTTACTGCACTCCGCCGTGTACGAAAAACAGACAACAACAGAATTGCACGTGCTACTGGCGCAACTGTTGTCAACAGAGTGGACGACCTTCAAGAATCTGATGTAGGCACTCAATGTGGTCTTTTCGAGATTGAGAAGATCGGTGATGAATACTTTACATTCTTGACCAAGTGCAAGAACCCTAAAGCATGTACCATCTTACTCAGAGGTCCATCAAAGGATATCTTGAACGAGATTGACCGAAACTTGGCTGATGCTATGGCTGTTGCACGCAATGTCATGTTCCACCCAAGATTATCACCAGGAGGAGGTGCCACTGAGATGGCTGTGGCTGTCAGGTTAGGCCAGCTCGCAAAGAGCATTGAGGGCGTGCAGCAATGGCCATACAAGGCAGTCGCTGAGGCTATGGAGGTCATTCCAAGAACCTTGATTCAAAACGCAGGACAAAGTCCCGTCAGAGTTCTTACTGCTTTGAGAGCCAAGCACGCTGAAGGTGGAAGCTCGTGGGGTATTGATGGTGACAAGGGTACATTGGTTGACATGAACGAGTACGGCGTATGGGAGCCCGAGGCAGTCAAGTTGCAAAGTATCAAGACTGCAGTTGAGGTATGTGAAAATTTGGATTAAACTTGTTGCGCTTTTACTAACATATCTTACAGTCCGCTTGTTTACTCCTGAGAGTCGATGATATCTGCAGTGCGAAGGCTGCAAGACAAGGTCCAGCTGCACCTGGTGGCGGGGAGGAATAAATCTTCCAATGTTAGTGTATAAAAAAAGCGATATTGTGGTTGAGCATACCCTTGTAACCATAGCATAGAAAGCTTACGGTTAATGAATGCATGTCCATTTCATGACAAATAGAACCAACAGATACTGCTGCATCCAAATCTGGTGATGCACTTCCTGATGTGCCCAATTGTGTCTACGTGACAGAGATAGCAACTTCGAAAGACTTCCCTCCTCAATCATCGTCGTCATGAATAACAACCCCAATCTCCTCCTGCGCACCCTCTGTACCATTCTCGCCCATTTCGTTACTTCCATTTTCGTTCTTCGCCTCCCCAACAGCCCGAGGCTTTATGCCACCAGCCTGAGTCCCATTGGCACTACCACCGGCGCCAGCATTCCCTCCCTTTTTCTTCTGCATCTTCTTCATCCTCTTCTCCCTATTCTTCCTTGTCCTCTCCGCATCCTCCTCCTCCTTCTTCCTCTTATTCCTCTCCCACTCGTCCGCATCCTTCTCCGCCTTAACCTCCTCATCCATCGACTTCAATCTCTCATATTCCCTCCTGCGACTCGCCTTGTAAACATGGAATTCTCCAGATCCAGCTCCAGCAGAACTTCCCTGCACGTTCTGCACTATCTCGGGCACATGCGATGCATCGTTTTTCTTGACGAGTGAGCCAGAGGTTGGAATTTGAATGTTTTTGTCGGGTGCGGCCATCAACTTTTCGATATGTGATGCTGTTTCTGATCGCGGAGAGAGCGCGCGACGCTTCAGAGGACGTTTCGAGCGCGGGTCGGCGGAGGTGGGAACGGATTCGGGGATGTTTTCGGACATGATGAAGGATGTTTTTGCGACGGTTAGGTTTTGATTGACTGGATGATACTTAATGGAGACTTTTGATACGACAATTTCTACCTTCGACCAAAGGGTCCGCGCAATATGTGTAATTGATTGCTGATCGATGGAGTTTCCCCGCGGATAATTTCAGGTCAAAGAATATTGTTGACATCAGGCGGCACAGCAACAAGCTTCTGAATCTCACAGCCTCGTCTTAGCATGAGGCTGACTAACTATGCGACGCACGAGCTGATTTGAAATGCAGTGTATAACTAACTAATACTCTATTGGTGAAATTTTATGAAAGTTACCTATCGATAAGATAACGAGTTTATAATTTGAAATTCGGTGAAGAGGGGTGGCAACTTGACACTGTTCTATTTACCATTCCTATTTACAGCACAAAGACAATTCTCTTGCCTCACATATTCGCATTCACTATCGGTATACGCAGCTGTGTTTTTCTCCAGAAATATACTACAACAGAGACGAATAGACCGACCTAAAGTTACGCACGTGAGGCTGTGATCTTGATCCAGCAAATATGGGGAAGCCTCGTATGATTATATTGATCAGACATGCGCAGTCTGAGGGAAACAGTAAGTGCCCAATCTCGATAGTCCTACCTGTCTTCTCCAGTACTTTCATGCCTAACCTTCCCCCCAGAAAATCGCGACATCCATCAAACCATTCCCGACCACCGAGTGAAGCTTACCCCTGAAGGCTGGACGCAAGCCCACGAAGCCGGTCTGCGTCTGCGCTCACTCCTCCGCGCCGACGACACGCTCCATTTCTTCACCTCTCCCTACCGTCGAACGCGCGAAACCACCGAAGGCATTCTGTCGACATTGACCTCGGACTCGCCCGACCCTTCACCCTTCCCGAGGCATTCTATAAAAGTGTACGAAGAGCCGCGTTTGCGCGAGCAGGACTTTGGAAACTTTCAGCCATGCAGTGCGGAAATGGAGAGGATGTGGCAGGAGCGAGCGGATTATGGACATTTCTTCTACAGGATCCCGAATGGTGAGAGTGCGGCTGATGCATATGATCGCGTGAGTGGGTTTAACGAGAGTTTGTGGAGGCAATTTGGGGACGATGACTTTGCTAGCGTTTGTGTATTGGGTATGTCTTTTTCTCCTCTTTCCCAACTATCAATCCAAAAATTAGCGACCTAAAATTGACGTCCTCTAGTAACTCACGGTCTCATGTCTCGCGTTTTCCTCATGAAATGGTACCACTTCTCTGTCGAATACTTTGAAGACCTGCGCAACGTCAACCACTGCGAATTCCTAATCATGCGCAAATCGCCCGACTCGGGAAAATACATACTGGAAAACCAGCTACGGACCTGGTCTCAGCTAAAAAAGGAGCGGCTCGCCGCCGCCGCGGCCGCCAAATCCATCACCCCCAAAACCGACGGCGTGCAAGCCTCCGAAAAAGACAAAGAGAAAGAAGCCAAACTCCTCGGCACCAGCCCCGCCACAGGACCCATGAGCCCGATCCCCACGCGCAAGAAATGGGGTGGTTGTCCTAACGGCTGCGATCATGGAAAACACTACTACAAGAAAGAAAACTCCATGCACGCCATGCAACTGAACGGCCGCGTCAACAGCATCCCCGCTTCTAGCTCCCCTCTGGACGCCCTCGCAGCCCGTCGTCCTGCACCGCGGCGCATGCAATCGTCCTCCGACGAAGACCTAGACGACTCACGGGGCAAAAGCATCGGACCCCCTGATATTGACATCGGGAAGAGCATGAGCCTGAACGAAATCATCAGCAGTCCGGATTTCACACCTAGCTTCATCAGTCTAGAAGATCGACTGCAAGCGCGTCTGAAAAGTCCGAATGATTTCTTAAATGTACGACACTGCGGCCGGGACGGCGGGGGGAGCGCGAGTGGTGCGAATAGCGACGCGGAGTTTAGTGCGGAGGAGGACGTGCGCAAGCGTTTGGCGCGGGGGGTGTCGAAACTGGGACGCAGCGGGATGAGCGCGGGTGGGGGAATGGTGCAGCCCCGGAAATTGATTCGAGAGGAGGGGGGCATGGG
>LLKJ01001204.1:0-14093 GCA_002242865.1 Clarireedia sp. CPB17 | reverse complement strand
GGAGAAGAAGGAGAAGAAGCGACGCGAGAAGGAAGCCGCGGCCGCCAACGACGAGAACGACGAACCCAGCAAATCGAAATCGAAAAAGGAAAAGAAGAAAGATAAATCCTCTTCCTCCTCAACATCAAAAGACACCACCCCCAGCACCACTGTCCCCAACAGCGGGCGTTCCACACCCATGGGCATCCACTCGATCCGGTCGCGGCATATCGCGCAGAAACGGATGGCGAGTATGGATTTGGCGAGTTTGAATCAGGTATGTGTTTTATTTCCGTTGTTCTCACTGCTGTTTGAGTTCCGTTTTTTCGTTTTTATTGCTTGGGGATGGGTGGATTGATGGATGAGATTTTGAGATATTTGAGATGTGGAAACTAGCCTGGCTAACATATCTATTACTCTTCTAGATTTTCATGATCAAATCATAGACCGGAATCGCTCGGATATATTGCTAGCAGATGTAGATATAGAAAAGATTAATGTAGAAATAAAAAGTTGATAATGGAAGAACAGTAACTATCGAGGTAGTGATATAATGATGATTCGAGGTGAATATACTGACGAAATCCATCTGCTTATAGACCTTTATTCTCTTTTCTTAAGTCGCTTCGTGGCTGCATCAGGTTGTATGACCCAGAGCTGTCAAGCCACTCATATCCTTCCAAGAGGTCTACTATAACTACAAAATACACCAGAGAGTCGGTAGTAGTTTACTATTGGTAAATTGTCCATTTCAAACTCAAGTTTTATGTTGAGCGTAGCAAGCAGATAGCTGGCATAGGAGTTCGGCACCCTTTAAAACGGTGGAAAAGTAAATCAAGTGGATAAAACAAGGATCTTTTTGCAATCCAAAAATACTGGCATCATTCAATATTTCTCTGATCCCTTTCCGGGACTTCTCTACAGTTTTGGGCCAGCGTCCATCGAGCATATTTAATGCAACCACGGAAGGTGATCTTAGAGTGTTCGGTCTGTACGAGAAATACAGAAAAACCCTCGCTCCTATGATCTTAAATTACAATTCAAAGCTCCATTCCATATTTCTTGCATCTTTCCTTGGTACAATCTTAACCATAACTTTAATGGCCGGCCCAGCAACCTGAACAGACATATTGCTCAAGTTCTGACCTGGCTCAACCCAACCGTCCTCTCCCACAGGCACCACATCAAACCTCATCACCAGCATTGCCACCAGCGCAGCCACCTCGGCCAAAGCGAAACCTCGACCAGGACACAAGTTCAATCCCCCACCAAAGCCTCGGAACGCATGCCCAGGGATCTTACCACAAAAGCGATCTGCACGAAACACGTCTGCAGTCTCACCCCACGTCTCTTTGTCAAAATGTAACGCTCTGTTTGCGATAATGACAACCGAATCCTTTCTAAGCAGAAACTGATCATCTCCAACAACCGTATCTTCCATCACCATGCGAGGTCTTGATCCCGTAGCCCGGAATCGCAAAGCTTCCTGTTGGGCGGAGAAAAGTATCGGCGCATCTTTTAATTTCCCGAGGTTGATCCTGCGTTTCAAACCGCCTGTGTCGAACGATTCATCTTTCGAAGTGATTGCAGTGACTTGTTTACGAACTTCTTCGAGAGTTTTCGGATCGGAAAATATGTGGAAAATCGTCCAGAAGGCTGTAGGGACAGTGTTTGTCATTATTGCAATACCGTTTACACATTCGAACTTAGCAAGGTCTTCAGGGCTCATTTCGGCGGAGAGTACCGAGTGTCTAGCTTTGACGAGCGATGAACCGTTTTTATAATCACCATTTGCGAAATACCGGGCCATTGCCTGCACTACTACTGCTCGACCATTGAAGGCCTTTGAGGCGACAAAACGAGGAAGAACTTTTGTCAAAATGAGCATAATATTGTCATCAGCAAAATCCCTAACATTGATTTAGTTGATTAGGAGGCAAAGTCTTGTTCACAGTAACATACCAAAATCCAGCTTCCACCTTCGAATCTCGATATGGATTCGCTGAACCATAAACGCTCTCCGTTGTGGCAACTGTAATTTCATGCTGTATCCAGTCCCAGAGGTTTATAGTGAAGGTTTCGTTCTCTACACTAGCCAAACTATCGAGACGGATCTTGGTATTATCTACCGCAATTCTTATCATTTCTTCTAGTCCCCCGATGGGAGAAACTGCTTGTTGTGTCGCTTTTAGCCCGTCTATTAGAAGGCTGCGGTCTTTGCTTGCCGGCTCAAGATTAGTGACTAATTTCTTCGACGCATCTCGACTAAGAGTCCCTAGCTCTGCTGTGAATAGAGCCTCTAGATACCAAAAAGACACTGCTTTGGCTTGTCGCTGTAGAGAATGCATTAGTTCCCCGGAACCTATGATATGAATTGTACCGCCAAACATAGAGATCGAAATGATTGGCGCTTTGTGTTTCTGGCTGAAAGTTTGCCAATTAGCGATCCATCGAATATCAAAACACGTTTATCTCTGAACATGGCTTACTATACTCTAGCATAGTATGCACTTCTGTACCAAGAGAGACCTGTTGCATGGCCAATATATGGAATTGTTGCCGCAACTCGTCGGGGCTCACGCGGATCTTTGCTAACCCTGTCTTGCAAAATCCAGGACAGTCCCACGAAAGAGATTCCTGCAACTGCCAAAAGAAGACAGATTTGGATTGCGATCATTGTTTTGTGTTACAGAACTTGAAGTCTTGAGATTATAACCAAACTAAATCGAGCACACTTTCATTGTCATGATGCTGGAGCAAATACTTTTTAAATAGAAGCATTACTGCGGATAAGTCTTGTATTAATAACCAGTTTATTAACCGAGTGGCTGCTGTGAATCGGGCGTATTACTGACATCCGCATGCGCCTCCCGCATCAAATCTACTCGGCCAAAGATGCTCCGTCCTATCACTATTTCCGTCTGAATCTCAACCCTGGTTGAGCTTCTTTGCCCAACCATCATGCTCCATAGACCACATTACAGCTTTCTGCAAACCTCCTTCGAAATCATTCCTCGGCTCATAGCCAAGTACCTGTCTTGATTTTTCGATGCTATACGTATGCTCGAAGAGGACATATTCTATTTGCTGTCTCCCCAGTTGGTAAGGCCGTTTGGTCCCGAATGTAAAAATCCAGAATAGCATTTCTAAGTATGACGCAAGTCCCATTGCAAACCATGACGGCAAGTGGTAAACGCGCTTGTTTTTCGGCTTCCAACCAGCAAACTTCCAGATCATTCTCGCGAAGTCCCAAAATCTAGATGATATGCCATCATTGATGTGGAAAGCTTCACCATCTGTAGAGAAAAGGTTCATGGATCTTCGTCTTTGCGTGTCTAGGAGCGCTTGTGAGAGAAGGACATGTGACACAGCTGCGTTTTTGACGCTACAAAAACTCCAAAGGTTGTTGCCATTCCCTAAGATCACATTTGTCTGACCCTTTTGCAAAGATGTGAGAGCGCCGGGGATGCAAACAAGATCGTGCGTTCCGTAAACTATCGGAAATCTCAACGCTCCAGTGCAAAGACGCCCTTCCCATGACTGCTGGTTCTCTGTGAATTCCGTCTTTGATAGAGGCTTGTTGGCGTTTAGAACCATTTTCTCTGCTAGAGCCTTCGTTCGTGCGTATGGTGGAGTTTTTGGGTCGGTATCGGCAAGAGGAGAGTTTTCGGTGAGATTAATATGCTCTGGACCTCTGCATAGAAGAGATGATGAAGTGTAAATGAGTGCTTGTACATCCTTCGATTTCATCGCTACTTTAAGAAGATCATCTGTCCCTTTGATCGTCACACTGTCATATTGTCTGGGTGTGCCTGTCACTGGAGATGGAGATGCCGCATGTACAATTACAGTAGGCTTCATATCCTTGATCAGGCGTTCAACTGAGTCGTGATCAGTAAGATCAATGTTGTGATAAACTGCTCCATCAACTTTATTGTTACTGTCAAGCGCCGAACGACTGGCAACAGCCACAATAGTAAAAGTTTTGTCTTCAATGAAGTGAGAGACGAGATGATAACCAACAAATACACACCCCCCAATGACAAGAACCGAATTTTGTGCCATTGTGATCGTTGTTGCTAACACTGATTTTCCACTTGATTGTCGGATGGTGCGAACACATGAGAACAAGTTTACTTCAGGAATCTAAGTTGAGAACTTGAGCCTGAGCTTGATATACTGTGCCGCTCTTGTGCTTGCACACCCCTGGTCAATAATATCACATGATAAGAGTTGCAGCGTCTCTGTTGGACTCTCGATATTCAGCGCATCACCTCATTGCCCTTTTTTATTTCAAGATATCGATACGGAGATGGTGTACATTCTGCAATCTAAAGACGTCTCCAATGAACTGCTAACTGCAGGTAGGAAGGAAATTATTCTCGACCGATCAACATCATGGGAGAATCTTCCGCCAACGAAATACGAGAATTTTACTTCATATCCAAATTCCTATTCCTACGCCTCGAATACCAGGTGCCGATGACGTCTTGCTGCAAAGCAATCGTACTATTGATCCCCAGGACATCCATCTACAATGGCAAAGTAGACGCCGAGACGACGGCCGAGATTCTCGACAACGACGACAATTAGAAAAGGTTGCTTCTCGAAAGCCAATTGCGTGGCCAGAGCGACAGCGTCGGCAAGTAGATACAGAATCAGACAATGAAGACCCAGGATATTCTTTTCGTTCCTCGTCCATATATTGACACACAGGCTGCGTACTACATCAAGCTTCTCTTTCAAAATTTCCACTCCAGTGCATCCGAGAGAGGGAACCGCTCGAAAATCGAGAGCTAGCAAATGAAACTTCGTGCAGCTCACAAGGTGAATTGGGCTAGCCTTTTGTCTGGCGCAGGGATCAACGGGAAGCAAGCCAGTCGGCGCTCCCGCGTTATCTCTGATGCCATGTTCCGAATACAGATGAATGTATCCCAGATAAACTCTTCTCATAGCTCCAAAGAGTTGCAATTGCGTCGAGCGAAGAGAACCGCTACGATAGCAAACATTACACTCCCACTCCCACCCCCTCTTATCCCGAGATATTCTCTCCCCATCATCCTCTTACTCTCCACCTATTTCCATCCTCATACGACTGGGACGCATATCAGAGATTAGGTCCGCTATTCGACCACGTGCAAGACAACTGTTCTTGCGCTATTTCATATTTCCTCTATGAATTAGAAAAACAAGTACAAATGCCTACATCTCTCCCTCTGACACCCATCGCGCTTTTCGATAAGATGAGGGGAATGACAACTTTGAGGAAATTTGTTTGAGGAGCCGGGCAATCTCACAGAGAGCACTCGAAGAGAAGAAGATATTAGGGCAAAGACAGGCCCGGTGGAATTTATGTAGAATTAAAATACAATTATATTATTCTCTAGAATAAGCATGTATGTAGATAAGAAACCAACATTATTATATTTTGGGTGCGGCGATGGTATATATACTCATTGCGGTGTTAGAGATCGATATCGATCCACGACGAGATGTCCCACACACACAGCACAGTATGCGAAATTTAAACTCGCAAGTTCGACATCGATCATTGGCAGCCACTGCATAACCCTCGTTTGTCTCACCTCAAGCAGAGCAGATAAAGAAGAAATGAATCTTTGCTCCTCTGTCGATCAAAACTGGGTATCCCCTTGTCTATCCATAGGGCGGGCGGGAACTTTGGAATTGGAGAATGCTGACTCGTTCTTCATTTGTGGTTGTCTCAGAATGAAGTCAGTCGGTTACCCATCGACTAATAATATTCATTGGGCCCAGCAAACGAATATAGCGATTATTTCCACTCTCAAAATCTCATCCCTGCTGAACCCTCGTCTGCTCCGATATAAGCATCATCGAAACGTCTCGCATGTTCGATGACTGATTGAAGATGGTGATACCTCATGCGTTCTTTCCGGAACATCGCCAGCTGCCTTGCAGTGGAGATGGCGTTTCGGATTTCGCGACCGTTCATTTGAGCCTGCGCAAGCTTCGGTAACTGTGCTCGGAGTTCATGAACTGCAATGTCACCACTAGTATGAAAATAAGAATCGCGTCCACTTGCAGAACTAGCTGAAGACAGTTGCAGGCTTTCCTGGCGAGAGATGAAGATCTCCCAGATTTGGAGTCTCTGGCTTTCATCTAGCACGTCGTATCGAAGACTGAGTCGGACGCGAGATTTGAAGGCCTCGTCAAATACCGCAACACGACTACTGGTCAAAATGAGTATACCTATTGAAGTTTGTCAGGTATCCCTTCCAATCTCGAGGGCCTTCCTTACCATTGTAGTAATCCAGAATTCTAAGGAAAACTATTTTCATGTTAGTCTCGAAATAAAGACAACGCACCCATCCACTAACCTGAGACCACGGCATTTCTCTGTAGGTCGGTCGATCTTCTTTGTTCAAGAAATGAGTCGGCCTCGTCCAGAAGAATCACTGCCAGATTGTAAGTGCTTGACGTCGCCATTTGAATGGGTACCGACCACAGTCCCAATGCCTTCCCAGATGCAAAACGGCCTCCAGATACTACAACAATAAGCTACCATCCGTGCTGTATTTCGAACATCTTCATACCTTTTCTACTACTTCTGGCTCCGTTCCAATGTCTCCACAGGTCACTTTATACAAGGGCTTCTTGTAAACCTCCGCAACGCTGTCAAGAAGAATTGAGCCAAGAAATGTCTCGTGGAAGAAATATCATACCTCTCAGCAGTAAGTGTCTTTCCTGTACCAGAGCCACTGGTATTAGTGTCAGCAGAAAATGATCCTGAGAAAGGGATTAATAGTTTCACCCGTGAAGCAATATAATCAGACCATTTCCTTTCCCACCCCTCAGATCTGTAGCTCTTTTGGCGTCGAGTTGATTTGTCACAAGTGCAGATATCAGCTCCTTCGCCGACTTTTCGAGAACAAGTGAGTCGAATGCCTTAGTATTCCATTTCATCATGGTGATTCGGCTCACATCCAAATTGGCTGGACAACGAACAATCAGCAAACGCTGCATCAAAGGGGTAGGAATTCACACTCCAATTTTTAGCAATCATGTTATATCCCCGAATAGTTTTCGGAAGGCATAGCAAAAATTGATCGTCTAAGGGAGGCTCATCTCTAGACATTATATCCGGACCAATCTCGCTTTGACCTTTGACTGAGCTGTCTGGCCGAGCCGCATGCATCGTATTGTACGTTGCAGTATCTATCATGAATCTTAGATCCGTCTGTAGTTCCAATGAGCAGCGTACAATAATTAAGATGGAGGAATACACTACATCTTGAATACCGTCAGTTGCTTCCCCTAAGTAGGAGACATAATTCCTCAAACGGCATTTCCAGAACATCATCCCTCGAGCTTTCAGAGCATCCCCTAGGCCAGCTTTTGCGTATTTGATGGGGTAGAAACTTAAATCTGTTATATTGAATACCTCAGTTATTGAGGAGGAGGGCAAATAGCCGATATTGAGTAGTTCAACTCTCTTCTGAAATGTACCATCAAACGACCAGTAAGCGCCTTTTATGAGTCCTCCAAAATCGGCAGGTAGAGAACGGTCAGAGGGTGGGGCTCGTCCACCACGATTGGTGCGCAGCCAAGAACTCGTAAAGTATGCCTGCTGTTGCTCAATTGTTTCTTTATCAGACCTTGCGACTAATATCATGCTGGGTGTCTCAATGGAGTCAGGAATTCATGTCGTGAGATTTAGAGAGGACGGAGGACCTACGTAAAGATACTCGATATACTGTCCACTTATTTCCCCTTTAGAAAGCAAATCATCTACCGCGGTCCACGTGGCTCCAAATCGGTCATTCAAATATTGCTCGAAAACGGAAATGTGATCCTGGTGGGTTGCATCGAGGAGCTTCCTTGCGCTGGTGATGTTTTCACGCCGGCAAAACCACCATAGATATGGCGCATTGAATTCCTCCCTTATCTCCAAGAATGCAGGGCGTGGAATTCCTTCCAGTGCTTCCCCGGCTAACGCTGTTAATGCGGCGGATAAATCTAGGGACACAATCGAAACTCCTTCGCTGATTAGTAGAGTTGACGGATCGGACGCCTCAGACTTCTCGAGAAGGCGTTGCTGCAAGTGCGAGTCACAACATCGATAATCTTTGTAAACGATAAAGGAAATAGACTTATTTCTTTCTAAGTAAAGGTCTATATTGTATATATGTTCATCGGACCGTAAGTGAGAGCGTTGCTGAAGACTACTGACAATGAAGGGTTCATTGGCAAACAGACGCACCTGTTGATCAACTGCACACTTCACCCGATGGATAACTTGATACCTGGGGAAGCCATCTAGTGATTCCGACTCAACCTCTGTCATTCTCGCTGCCTCCTTTAGTTTTTCGGAGGCGTCCTCAAGGGCTTCGAGTAGTGTATCATCTGTTGAATCAGGGTTCATATCGAAAAATTGACACAGCTGTTTACGCCAGTCAATGGTTCTAATTATTGGCTGCCGGAATCGTGTCACAGAACCCGGATCGACGATACTCTCGCCGGTAGTCTCGTCGATGTTCTTTCCAATGTTCTTCTCATTACTCAGGGTAGGCTGCGGCACATAAACGAGCGTCGTTCTCTTGGGATCTATAGCATCAAAATCCCTGACTGGAACTGGCACCAATCGCCTCTCCCTTCGCCAGATATCACCCCCAGTCTGCCGATAAAGCACCAAAGCTATCAGACGGTCTGGCTCCTGCCAAACGGCCACTGAAGATAACTTTTTGCAGTTTATCGGAGCCAGTACTCTTGTTCTGATTTCTTTTCCGTGCACGCACTCGAAGCCATCGGGTGACAGCAGCGTGAGGACTAGGCCCAGCCCTTTGCTAGACATGGTAGGTGGTGGTCTGTCAGGATCGCCTTTGTTCATAACGACATCTCCTGCACCTTGAAATAGCCTCGGTGAACTTGCAAGGAGCCCACCTGGACCATGCCCTTCCCAGGCAAAAATCGTATCATCATCCATTCTACTGAGAATTTCTTGCTGGAGTCGGAGAAAAGCTTTTGGACCTTCTCCGTACAATAGAGGCATGGACACATTAAACAGCCCCAGAAGGCAGTAAGCTTGATCTTCCAGCCTCGTAGTCTCCCTCTGTGAAGCCCAAGACATTTTTTGAGCTACACTAGCCTCTTTGTAATCGACGAGGTGGGTGATGCCAGTAATCGACTGGATCAGGTCCGTCAAACCTAACTTTGTTCCAATTGGTTTCCAATCTCGGTCAAAAAACTCTACTCGGTCAGGCGCAAGAAGTTCTTGCAGAGTCCATCCTCTAGTAAACCATTTGCTCTTTCGAAAATTTGACAGATCGTCATGAGGGTTTTCCTCTGCCGTGGAAACATCGGATAGATAGGCATAGCAGACTTCGGCCTCACGGTACCACTTAAACATGGAGTTGATGGCTTCTGAAAGCTCTGCACTGCTGCTCTTATCGATACAGCAAGAATCAATCCACTACAGTTGTCAGGTTATCTCAAAATGAATTTGACCAAGTTTAAAGATACTCACGACATAGTCCCAGCCATCAAGAGCCGCTCGCGCACAGCATCCGGAGACCTTGCTCCATGCCACCATTTGGGGCCCTTTGCCATCTCGAAAATCCTGAAAGGTGATTTCATCAGTCTCCCAGCGATGAGATAGAATTGCATAGTGTGGAATGTCAGCCCCGAAAAATCGTGGAGTTCAAGGGTTGATGCGTTGATAAGACGCATCTTACACACGTCGTACAGTACACTCTCGTTCCTGTAACACCGACAAAGAACGCTTTGGTGAGCGGTGAAAGGTTTAGAGTTGACTTGGCGAATGAAGGCGGGATAGGAAGAGTTAGTAAGTACGATGAAGTATAGCTAACATTTGGGAGTTTGTGCCTTGGAGCAATTTTGCGTCCTCACTACACGTGCAGCAAGGAAAATCAACCAAGGCAAGACGCCGGGTGTGAGTCCTGAGGCTTCAATAACATGATTATAGTGCTGACTCAGGTGTCTTGGCAATATAGCTTAACTATATGCAGTAGAGTGAAATCAAAAGAGTTTATAAAGAGGAAGCTGAAATCGAAAGCCGACTATATATAAGAATACAAAGTCAAGTTTTAATCCAAACAATATACCTCCTAGCTAGATCGATTTTTTGGTCTGATATTTACTCTGACTCTCGCGAGCGTACATACTTGGTCTCGAGGATAAATGGCTGTACCCTTAGCACTTGACTTCTAGCACTTTCTGCTCCACAAATAGGGCGATCCTGACGTTTCTATGGGCTCAGGGGCCTGGCTGCGGCTAACGTGACAACCCTCAAGGGGCACAATTATCTACCCATGGGACCAAGTATGTTGATTGACAGAGATGAATTCGTTCCACAATACCCGCAGAGGAAGCAATGATACGCAGGTTGGGTCGCCTATCAGTCATCGTCGATCAAGATCACCGTCCCCACCGACAACATAGCCCCAGTGTCCCAGGAATGAAGATTGCGGAAAAAGCTTAAAACTGCAGCCATGAGGGCCAAAAAGGTAGAACGTCGGGGATTGATTGGAGTAGGTGTCTCTCCATGCATGAGACGCATGCAGTGTTGTCGTCTAGACCACTTAAAGCTGGGGAAGATGCCGCCAAAGGAGCAGAGGAGCTGCAATGTTCTATTCTGATTCTATGGTGTGGATGGTTTGAACCAATCAGCAGTCGTCTGGCATGCATGGAAAGCTTCCTTTTTGTGTCTTTCATGCGATGCGGCCAATAATGCGGTGTGGGTTTTCAAGCCATCTACGGCACTTAGCACATCGCAGTTAACGCTTTCTGTGTGCGCAAAGGCAGAGATACGGACAATAGTTAGAGGGGATAGAGAAGATATGAAGTGGGACTCTTGGTGGTGGGAGGTGGAAGCCGATGGAACGATGGTTGTGCACTGTGTAACAGCTCCGGACATTGCCGCTATAAGGTGAGGATGGAGTCATGTCAGTCAGGCCAGTCAGGTCAGCCGTTACGGACGCTGGAAAGGAGAGAAAGTAACTTCTTCTTCTTACGATTAATGATCCCACTGACACTCCACTCCCCTCCGCACGACCCATCGCATGACACTGCTGGTGGCAGCGTTACATTCCGTTTCCCGGTATGCCGGCAGTGCTCACAAAGTGGAGAAGGGGTGCGACAACGCTTGCGACTTATGTAATGCTATATCGACGACTCAATCGACTCTGTATATCTTCATGTCTGGATGCAGAGATTGAGAGATATCCCTGGTCCATGGTAAGTGAGTAAGTGGTTGACACTTCAGCAAACATGCGCGGTGAACATGGGCTTACAGTGCCAACTTGCAACTTGCTCGTTATGGGGGGACTCTAAAACGACGTCAGGCACGCATTGGGAATGGCCAGCAGCACTTAGCGCGCCAAGAAGGACTTGTTTGCGGGGAACTACCGTAGCGATCAGACGCTAGACTGGATGTGGGGATTAATGGAGCGAAGTGAGTGGTGGGGAGGGTGGGTGAAGTGGATCCCTTAACTTGGGTGAATCAGATTTGACCCCACTCGTCCCTTCCTGCTGCTTGCTCTGCCTCCCTCCCCTCCCCTCTCCTTCTCCTTCAACTTTCCTTATCAAACCAAGACACTTTGTCCATTCCACACTTTCCACACTCTCCACACTTTCCTTTTAAACAATCCCTCTTCTTCCACATCTACTGCCCATCACTTTTTCACATCTTCACATCAATTATACAACTTCATCCCCATCTGCGAGAGATAAAGCGAGAAGCCTTGTATCACCCGCCCTACTATACCACACCCTCCCACCACACGATACGAAGATACGAACTACAACCATACCACTTCACTCGACAACAAAGAAACGTCGGGGGAAAAGAGCTACCACCAGCTTAAGCGACGTCAAACGACTGAAACTACCATCTGCCGGCGACAAAGGAACCCAACAAAACAAATATCACCACCTTCATCCTCACCCTGCCATTCCGGAGCTGAAGAGAGCAGCTTACGGTCATCTCCGGAATCTCTCATTCACAGCCTGATTAGAGTTTCTACGAGTGTCAACGTCAACAACCACCAAAGCCAACAATTATATCCTACAGAAAAAATGTCTTCCAACACCAACAACAACGGTAACACCACCCCTCCCAACGAAGGTCGACCTCGTCGTGGATCTATCACTGCACAAACCTTTACCAGTCTCTTCAACCGATCCAACAGTACTTCCGGAGGTCCGTCCGGACTTCCTGGCCCGATTGCCACAGCTGCAGCCCAAGATCAAAGACGACGCATGTCGATTTCGACTCTCGGCCTATCCGGCACATCTCCTTCGCAGCCATCGCCATTCCCATTTCCCAATCGACGATCAAGCGTATCCACTGCAGGCTCTGAGTCAATTGATGAAAGCGCGATTGATGATGAAGAAGGTCCTAGCAGAAGCAACCCCAATGCACCCTTCGCACGTCGTATGTCATTTGGTGCACAGGCACTAAGAACAGTTCGTACGGGCAGTGGTAGCCCCGGATCATCTGGTAGAATACCCTCTTATACTACTTCTCCGTTACCCCCCATCCCTGCAGGTTCTAGAGGTGGAAACACCCAGTCTCAACAGGCAAGCACGCAATCAATGCCCAGAACTCCCTCTGACTATACTTCTTCTGCTCGTCCAGGTGATGGTGTTTTCAACTGGTCCGAGCAGCTTAGATCCCGTGCTGAGAGCTCTGTCTCTCAATCCCAGCGTCCTTCGATGTCGACCTCTCCTTCGAACAAACACGCGTTCAATATCCCGACCCATGAGAGAGCTAAGAGTATTAGTGAGATGCCTGCGCCTCCTACTTCGGCGATTCCTCCCGCTCAACCACCTAAGCCTGCTAGGAGGCAACCGGATGCTTTCCAAGAACGTATCTTGAAAGGCGATTTCTACATGGATTAACGTGGTTGGGTGGGACTATACTTTCTTCTTTGTTATGGTGAGCATGATGTCAATCACGAGTTGATCGTTAGCTACACTTTTCGGCGTTATCAAGGGAACACAAAGAAACTTTTCGTCTATGTGGCAGGCGTTGTTTTCGTCTACAATATGGATGGAAACATAACAACTTATTTTGCTGTTGTTGCTTAAGACTCAACAAGATGGCGAAGAGCGAGCGGCGGGGATAAAAGAATAGGCATATGGGTTTGTACGCTGGACGTTTTCATGCTCGAATTTGCCTTTTATGATTTTGGCGGACCCACCGACGAGAGCAGAGTTGAGTCCAGCTGACCCAGCAGCGGGGCATCTTTTGACATGCCACGCACAATCCATGATTGCTTGAGTGCGATGATGAGATGTGTACATGGTGCTTGATGATTAATGACTTTTGTTTTATGTTTTTGTTTTTCGTCTCAACATCAGATACTGATATCGATGAGCTGAGTTGTTTCTGTTTCGTAGTTCTTACTGGTTTGCGGGACGAACAATATTCTTTTGGCAAAGCAAGGATGTTGGGGAGGGGTTTGTTTTGCGTTGTTTTATTACTACAAATACTTCGTTCGCTCAACAACGACGACGACGACGACAACAACAGCAGTATCTTGCGTTGGGTTGGGTTGCAGTTGCTTCTTTGATGTGTATTTAATATGGATATGGTTATGGATATGGGATCGGTATGGTTTCGCTAGCTACGTGGTTTGGTCTAGCTGAAGACGGGGGCTATGGCAGCGTGGAGAGGGAGAGGAGGGGTTATTCGATAGAGGAAGAAGAATGAATTGCCATGGGATGGTGAATTTGCAGAAATGGAATCAAGTCGAATCAGATGACTATGCGTGGTTGGGAATAAGACAATCTTGAAACGGGAAATTAAGAATGGACTTGTTTTCTTGTGCTCTCGAGATATTTACCATGTTGTGTGTGTGTGAATTTGGTGATGTGCTTCGCGATGCTGATTGTTTGATATTGTGATGTGTATAATTTTCAAAGTGTTGTTGCATTTGGAGAGTTGCCCACAAGCTCTACATACTACTTACGCCGATGACTTTACCTACTTCTTTATCTGATTGTCCATCCGCAGACCCCCGTATGTGTCAAACATCATGTTATATACTCCCTAAAGCTTTCATTCAAGACATATAAATGATATATATAAAATTACACACCCACCCCCTCTACAC
>LLKJ01001203.1:0-41282 GCA_002242865.1 Clarireedia sp. CPB17 | reverse complement strand
CCCGCCCCCTTCGCCACCATACATACCAAAGCAAACAATGTCCTCTGTACCTACATGATTCAATCCTCACAGGCTATTCCCATCTACCTTTTGCCCGCAGCATACAATTATCTGGTTCCATATGATCGGCTCGGATTGCGCAACCTGATCTTCCGAAACACGATGCGTGTGTGTGGGACTGTAGGTGGATGGATGATCCGTGCTGCGCGCTCGGCTAACTTACGCACGCACTGCAGAGGAATTGAAACAGAAACATGCCCAACAACTCCAGCTACTGTGGGCGATGTCTGAGGCGAGGCGAGGAACGGTTGGTATGGATGTAAAACATTTGTGCTTCTTCCCCTCTTGTTGCAGTCATACGTCTCACATATTTTTATTTTTTTTCAAAAAGAAATGTTGGGAAACCGATGGAATCGAAAAAACGCGTGATTTTCACGTGCCTCGGTAGTAAAGTAGGGCTTTCTCACCAGCCTTGACATTTTGCGGTGCTTTCTTTTCCATCCCATGTCTTGCGCAGACAGTTGGTCTCTACACCGCCTATGTATTCCGTACATACACACACATACCGACAGATACCGTACTCGAAGTTCTCCATCCCGTGGGGCAAAAAGCATCCGAATAGTCCCGTCATCCAGCATCTAGACCCTCTTTTTCCCTATCGCTCTGTCTGTGTGCTGTAGTTCAGTGCATCGAAAGGCGGTGACGATTGTGCGGTATGTACAGGTGCGGAATCCAGAGCATCGGATTTGACGATCCAGAGGGGTGGGGTGGAGCGGAAATCTGCATTGGGCCATGAGTGCGTTGCTGGATGGGTGAACTGTTCGCTGTACGCTGCTGCGGTGCTGTGTGTGTTGTTTTTGTTATGTGTACTGACGTGTCTTATCTCTTGGAGATACGCTTGGAGGTGCGTGCTTGTGGTTGTTGAGAGGGTGCCATAGCTGTACGGAGGTGCGTGCTGTACATTGCAGTACTGCGAGTATACAAAATCTGGTGGAGAGCAGATAGACGGGTGGGTTGTGGGGAATATCTACTTCACGGATACATTAGGACGTCGAGATGCACCTTTGTTAGGTAAGGCTAGACGCAGGAAACGATGATCTTGTCAAGTTGTGGGGAGGAAAGATGGTGAGTACTTCAGTATGCTTTTCATGTCTCGCTCGCGGCGTGCATGATATTTTACTGGGTTGGGTAAGAAGTTGTCGCTAATAGCGGATATCTTGATCTGAATAAGTCTACAACCGTGTGGGAATAGATACTTCTACTAACAGTTTTATAAATTAATGTATTCGAAGCTAAAATATCCAGTCGGTGGGCAAATTCTACTGCATTGACTTATATCCTCTATTCCTTGGAGCTGCATGTCTGCCTAAGGCGTCCAGGTTTCCCATTCCCAACAGCTCCAGCACCGTGATGCCAAATGCCTGGCGCCACTAGCTGCGCATCTCGACACTGACTAAAGAATCCATCCTCAGTTGCCACAGCGGAATGGCCGCGTCCTCAGAGCGGAGAAGGAATGCGAATGGTTTTCGGCCAATCTCCTGCGCGAGAAAAGCTGCAGTCTCATTACTGCGAAGCATCGTACGCGCACCGTCCTCTTCCGCGGCCGCGGCACGAACTCGCGTGAGGGATGCCCTGAGGTCATTACCATTACTGGTATGATCGCTTTTGGATGCGGAGGAGCCGTCGTCATTATGGTACAATGCCATCCTTCTATCTTGCCGGTGGAAAGCTCGGTTCTCGAGATCACTTAGCGGCAATGTCATACCAAGTCCGATTATGGCCGTGTGCTTATCAATAAAGCCAGCTGCACTTGAGGCAATGGAGCCATGAGTGCCATTAATTGTTCGGTCGGACTTGTCAACCGCCGAGAAAAACGTCAGTGAGGCGGATATATACTTCAGCAATTCTTTCTCCATCACCCCCAACGCACACACCTGTTCCATTCTCTGCATCAAGTGATCATCTAGCGAAGCAGCTCCAACGTCCATGACGACCCCAATATTGATTGAAGCAGCGGCGAGTCAGAGGCTGATTCGGTACTGTACAAACGCATCGAGGAAGGTGTTGGCGCCAGCATAATTGGCTTGACCAGGCGTGCCCAGAGTACCAGAAAGAGAAGAGAAGACTAAGAAGAAATCTAGGTTGACTCCATTCGTCAGTACAGCATCGTGCAAAAGCCAAGTACCGCGCACCTTTGGTTCAGAAGCTGCCGTCCAATCATCGAAAGTCATATCTGTAAATCCCACGTCTCGCAGAACCATTGTGCACTGCATGATACCTTTCAAGGAAGGTCCGGCCATCTGGATCGCACGAGCTACATCGTCGGCGTTGGTAACGCTGCTCTTCATAAGATGCACCTCACAGTCTATAGCTTGCAGGTCGTGTACGAAATCAGCATCTCCAGGACCTGTACCAGCACTTCTGGAAAAGAATAGCAGACGTCGCGTGCCATGCTCAACCAGGAAGCGCGATACAGAGCATCTCAAACCACCAAATCCACCTACGAGCAGGTACGAGGCTGGGTGGTTCAATTGCAGTTCCTTAGGCACTTTTGTGCGAGCTGACATGTCAACCTGGAGAGTGCCGTGAGTGTCTCGTACCGAGATCACAATTTTCCAATATGTTGGCCTTGTTGCATATATCGATATGCATCCTGTATTGATTGTGCATCAAAACTGTGGACTAGTCGGATTGGTGTAATTTGACGACTCTCGTAGAAACCCATGATCGATCCGAACAACCTGAATTACATTTCAGTCATTCCTGTCTCAACGCTGCTAGCTGCGGATTGTGCGTGCAGCTCCAATAACTTGCGCAGATCGCGGATTGGTACGTCGAATGTGGCAAGGACAAGTAACACACATCAAGCCGGACTTTCCAAGCTTCTCGGTCATGGTCTGGAATGCTTTATAGCGAGTCTTGTCAATATCCTCGAAGAATGGTTGTTTGTAATCAATTACCCAAAGTATGTCTTGAGACCCCAGCAGTGCGTCTTCAAGCTGGTGGCGGTGAACCTCGTGGCCCTTTTCTTGGGGCTCGCGGGAGAATTCATCGCCATGAGGGTCCTCGTCGCTCTTGTTAGACCATAGCGTAATGGCCTTTTTGTTCTCAACAATATTGCTTTCTGTGATAGAGCTGATCTGCGGTCTTGCCACAACGGTGAAACTCAGCTGGCGAGGCTCTTCGCCATCGAAAACAAAGCTGTCCAGCTAACCAAGCCCGCGTTTTTCAATTCTGCTTCCCAGCGCGCTGGAGATGCGTAAGGCTCGTCGTGTCGTCCATCCAGCTCGCCGCACCACCAGCTTGGAAGTATTTGTAGAACAAAGTTGAGCCATTTGGATGATGAAAGCAGAGCCTGGAGAAGTAATCTAAGTGTACTAACTCTAACTTACCAGGCTGCCATTCATAGCAGTCCGTGACCCTCAGCGCATACTTTCAGAGTAGTCTAAAAGACATCCAATAATCTAGTCATTATCGAGCTGACGAACTTTGCCAGGGTAATGGTCTTTGACCTACCGGAGTACACTTGTCCACCCATAAATGAAGAGCTCCATCCTAATGACATTCGCTTGACCTTCGCATGGGGTAAGCTCGACGTGCTCAAGGGATAACGCAAAATGGCGGGGTAAGATAAAACTGCCTTTTCTATATGTGGGAAAGGCCTGCACTGAAAACCACGCATGGAAAAGACAGCGTATTAGGAAGGTGATGGACGTTCGTCCGGGGGATATCTGCTTTCGCTTAAGCCCCCTGCAGAAAGCTTGGCAAGAAAGCTAAACCTTTCACTCCTTTTAAGTTTCTGTAGCTATATACATTTTCTACGCAAAAGCTCACTCTCAAAGTACAAATGTGGATCTAATGCATCATGGGCTCTCGTCACCGGTTTCAATGGTGGCATTGGGAAAGGATTTGCCGAAGAGCTTTGCTCTCGCGAGTTCGATGTTATCCTACACGGCCGAAACTAGGCGAAGTTAGAAGCTGTGAAGGTCGAACTACTGGAACAATGGCCCAAAGAGAAAACAGGGTCTTGCCCCTCGATACCCTTACTGGGGCACGCGATGATACATATCTTGGCAAAGGTGCTCAGCCACTAGCAAATGTAAATCTGAAAGTGCTGGTCAACAATGTAAGAGGTTCAAGAGGTCGCGAACTAGCATGGCTCGCGTTTGACCAGCGTAAGTTTGAGGATAACAATTTACTTCTGGACCTCAATGTAACTTTTCCGACCGCGGTAGCCCATGGACTGCTACCACAACTGGCACAAAACCAGCCCGCTCAGATCATGAACGTCGGGAGTATTTGTAGCGAAGTCCCCAGCCCATATGGGAGCATATATGCCGGTTTCAAAGCGTACAACAAAGCCTGGTCTCATTCGCTGTCCCTCGAAATGAAAGCCGAAGACCACAGCGTTGAAGTCATGACTTTTCTGGTAGGAGAAGTTTCGTCTGGGAGCCAGCCGCAAGAACTGAACTTTTCTTGTCCAACCTCAAGGCGCATGGCTAAAAGCAGTCTGGAAAAGGTCGGCTGCGGTCAAGATTCTGTCTGGGGCTACTGGCCACACAGCCTTCACTTCGGGATGATCTTGAGACTTCCTAAGATGCTGATAGAGAGTATAATATTGAGGATAGTTGTAAATGAGAGAAATAAAGAAAATGCAAGGTTGAGAACTTCCTAGTCGTAAAGCGATATGGAGCGTTTGGCGCGGTCGAGAATGTACGCAGGATGAAGGGAACAATGCGTTAAAGAATGAAAGGTAAAATAAGCTAACAGCAATTTGAGCTATAGCTTCATGTATCCGTTCACGACACAGCGTCGTCACTCTTTACTTTCTTCAACCATTTCGTCTTTGATGTCGCAAGTCATTCCAACCCGCCGATTTTGAACTAAAAGTCTGCTTTGTGGTGATGCCTCATTCTGGATGTTGAGGTCATTCTGGCTAGCTTGAATGAGCCGAAAAGCGCCTATGGCTTCGGTAAGATGTGAGTTGCTTTAACGACGCGTAGTGCTTTCGAACTAGCAAGGACATTTTCTATCCTAATGATACCCTCAAATATAGCATAATTTTAGGAGAGCTGTTGATCAAGGCCATCGTGGGTGATTCATACGAGTGTTAAATCTGTCTTTATCCTAAGATGCTTGGAGGGGTACGGGTATCGCGGCTTCCATCTGAAGAGCGTTGGTACGATGCTCCTCCCTTGACATCCCCTCTTTCGCTCTCGCTCTCGCTCTCGCTTTCACTTTCACTTCCACACCACTTTCTCCATTGTCTCATTCCCCATACTTGCTCAAAGCTAACCACCTACCTCCAGGCAAATACGAAGGCACAATGAAAGAAGCGCTCACCGCGGCCGACTTCCCTTCGGCGAAGATCACGTCGATAACACGGTATCCGTCTGTGCTCTGCTCGAAGGAGTGCATCTTGGGTGGTGATGGACCCCAAAATCCCAATCATTTTTTGTAGAATTTGTGAGTTATGGGATTCGTGGGGAAGATAGGGTTGGTAGTATGTTGAAGGGGAAGGTAGGGGAAGAGTATTTTTGGTTCAAATTCTTAGATTGTTGTGTTTTCTTTTTGCTTTTAGTATTTGAGACTCTACCGCTCGTTTGCTCGTTTGCTTCATGTTTTTGCTTGGTTGAGGGATAGGTGCATTATGGATGAGTGGCGGCCCGTTTTATTCAAACACATAGAAATTAAGTTCGAATTCGTTTGATCCAAAATCAAGCTCTGTGGCTGTGACTGTGAATGGGAGTATGAACTCTGGAAATAACTGTGGGTGAATGTATGAACAAGGCAATCTCCATGCTATTATGGACCGGTATAGATCGATAGAAGGTTCGATTTTGGAAACAGTAAGGTTGAGTGGAAATTCCGATGTGTTGTCGATGGCGGGTGGAAATTTCAAAGGGTAGTTGCAGATGAGATGTACGTAAATGCAGCAGGTGAGTAGTAAGTTCTTCGTCATCTCATCGTGGAATTGATGGTTGGGACGAGCCCATCCTCAATTTGCAGTCATATTTCACGATGAGTTTTATGTGCCTTCTGTGCGGTAAGGTCACCCTGGCCGATTCAAGAGTCATCATGGAGCTCTAGACAACTCTGATCAAAGTACTCTGCCAAGCTAGAATAGTTTGTTAGATTGCTTGATTCGTAGAGAACGCAACTAATCCAATGAATGACTCCGTCTTGACGGGTTTCGTGTTGTCCCTCATGCAGCCAACCGTCTTTTGTGGTATATAACTGCCGGACTATGTCCAACGGTGAACAATGTCAGAACAGCGATATCAACTGTAGTCTTCAGAAGATGGCTTTCAAAAAAGCCATCATGGAAACGATCCCAGAGCACGAAGAATTGAATATGGCCTTCAACATCATCCGTCACTGCTGTTCTTCCAATCCCATTCCAGAAAATCAAAAGTCTCCCCTCCTTTCCCTCTTTCTCTCCGCCCTTCGCGACAACATCGCCGCAAAGAAAGACTTCCTTGACAACCCACAACTGTCGTGGGAAAATCCTGTCATCGTGTTCAAAGAAACAATTGGTGAAAGTGCTTTCTACAAAAAATTTAATGAAACCTACTTCGTCCTCATCAAAGACCTTGTTAAAGACAGGACTTGGATTGAGATGTATCCAGCGGAAAGCTTTCAGCAGGTAAAATTTAATGAGGTGGAGAGCTGGCTGCGGAAGGAGAATTGTTTGTGGATAAAAGAAAATATAACTACGAGGGAAAGAGTGACTTGGATGTGCAAAAAATGTGATCGTGGGTATTCGGTAAGGGCGTGGGGAAAAGAGTGATATATCTGGAGATTGAAGATCGTAGGGCGTCGTAGAGACTTGGTAGATGGAAGTGCGACTTAGCAGCTATGTAATATTAGCAGACATAGAGGGTAGACAGAGGAAACATCGGCAGGAGAATGCAAAGAAGAAGCGTTGATCGGATCGCAAGAGAACACATAGAAGAGAAGATAGCACCAAACACAATTCGCACGCGGTATATCATAATAAGATTCCTAAACACGCTACCTTTGCGATTCTATTCTATGTTGCCCGTGAAGAAGCGCGAAGTGGATGGACGATCAATGCCAACGACCACTTCAAAAAAATATATATAGAACAGCACGCATAGCTTATCATCCAATCCACACCAGTGAGGCTAAGGGTGGTTCCTCGCGCTATATACAGAGCTACTTTCTCTGTGGTGTGAAGTCCCATTGGGTAGTGTCAATTGGAAAAGGATAGCGATATTCTCTTCAAGGTCTATAGCAGAGCTATTTTGGATCCTGTCAAATAAAAGAATCGTAGAGGATTATGATTTGGATTTTGGTGATGTAAGGTTACAGGAAGCTAGATGCTGATAAGATTAGATCGCGCTAAAACCTCATCTTTCTTGGACGCATCTTGGATGCAAACCCCCGAGTCATAACACATCAACAGTCTGAGAACCTCTTGAGTCTCTCCAATATTTGAGAATGGGTAAAGGTGAGTCGCGAAAAGCTGATCAATCAGGCACGGAAGTCTGCTAACAGCAATTATACTAGGCACGGATAAATTATATGTATGGTACCAAACATCAACGACTTTTCTGCCGAAAGAACTAACTTTCATCTAGATCACACATTCTGAGTGGTCATCGTCCGACGCGTTCTCTGCCAGTACTGGCTCTAATGTCTCCCTAAAAGCACCCAGCGGCTCGTTCAAACGATTGCCTTTCAACTTCTGCGCGGCAAGCCTCCAACCTTTCAAACATCCAGTCTGCACAGCAGATGGCACGATATTCGATGTCGAAGTCATAAGTCAATGGTTGGAAAAACATGGCGCAAACCCTGTTACTGGAAAGCCGCTGAGTGATAAGGATCTGATAAAGCTAAACTTCGCGCGAAACGGCGATACTGATGCGCAAGAAAGAGGAGCCGGCGTCGGCGTGGGAGATGGGAAGGGGGAGATGGTGGATCCTGTTACCTTCAAAGTTTTTACAGACAACACACATATTGTCGCTATCAGACACGGCAGTGAAGCGAATGTCTTTGCTTGGGAAACGGTCGAGCGATTGAACCTAAAGGCAAAGATGTGGCTAGATTTGGTTGATGATCGTGAATTTGGAAGGTCGGACATCATCACATTGCAAGATCCGCAAAACATCGAAAGTCGAGACCTGAGCAAGTTCAAATTCTTGAAGGATGGAGAAACAGTCTTAAGCAAGGAGCAAGAAGAAGAAAGATCCAAAGGCAGTGTGAACGTGAATGCCTTAGGCCGAGTAGGAGACAAGGTCTTGAGAGCCAAGGAAGCTGTGGAGCGAGCTAGAAAAGAGAGAGAGGCTGGCGGAGACGTTAACCGCGCGAAGGCGTTAGCGAAGCAAGGATCGGGAAGCTCGATGGCGAAACCATCCATGATACAAGAAAAGAAACCGGCCTACAACGCAGCTCAATATACTACTGGAAGGGCGGCGGCAAGTTTTACAAGCACTGGATTGACACCGGAGACAAGCGGAGAACGAGCGATACTTACAGACGAAGAATATATGCTCAAGCCAAAGAGGGTGAAGATAAAAGGATATGCTAGGATTGAGACGAATCTAGGATCAATCACGGTTGAATTGCAAACGGAGACCGCTCCACGAGCAGTATGGAATTTCGTTCAGCTGGCCAAGAAAGGTTACTACAATGGCGTCTCATTTCATAGAAATATCCGAAATTTCATGATTCAAGGTGGTGACCCCACGGGTTCAGGTAAAGGAGGTACTAGTATCTGGGGAAAGAACTTTCAGGATGAGTTCGATGGTCCCTTGACCCATGATGCACGTGGTATCATGAGTATGGCTAATAAGGGCAAGAACACGAACTCAAGTCAATTTTTTATAACTTACAAACCGGCAAAGCATCTAGATCGAAAGCATACAATCTTTGGACGTGTTGTGGGTGGTCTAGATGTGCTTTCAAAACTTGAAAACGTCGCTGTCGACGACAAGAGCCGTCCTATTGATGACATTGTCATGGAGAAAGTAGTTGTTTTCGTTGACCCCTTCGAGGAGTTCCAGAAGCAGAAACAAGAGAAAGACCATGCCGAGAAAGAGAAAGCGGAGATCATGAGGCAGGGCGGGACCGAAGACGATAAAACAACCTGGACTGGCAAGAGGATCAGAGGTGATGGGACAGTCGTACAGACTGAGAAGGCTGGTGGGGTTGGGAAGTATCTTAAAGCTGCCAATTCTGATAACGCAAAAGGCTATATACCCATGGAGGAGGAGGACGAGGCACCCATGAAGAAGAAAATAAAATCTGGAGGCTTCGGCAATTTTGACAGTTGGTAGCCCATACTACTGCCGCGTTATACATTGTGGAAATATCATTACCGCAGATGTTGGTCTACCAACCGCATAAACCAGGGCCTATTCGCCGTTGCTAGGTTATACACGAAGGCCACCACGGCCTGGGGATCTAAATAAGGATCAAAAGTAATGAATAAGGACTGACAAACACACTGTACGGGCCTGTTCCTGATCCAAGCCTTCGAAGGAATGAGCTCCCCTCCCCCAGTATCACCCTCGGTGGGGTGTTCTTAAGGAAGAGCTTGGGGGCCGAAAGTGGAGATAATGCGGATAGGACGACGGGTCGCAACCATACTCCGTATAAATTCAAGCAAGAGCCATGTCTAAGTTGGGTAGGGCACAAATGTAAAGACTCCTAATCAATGGAGTTCAGACAAGAAATATTAGATTGATAAAGTAAGAAATGGGAATCATTAAAGTAAAATTACTGGTATTGAGGATAGAATCAGATAAAAGAATCCCAGTCGCTTTCCTGTCCACCACCGCGCGTAATACAGGTTGTTTCCTTTTAGAGTGCATGCAAGGCAGAAGAAGGTACATGTAAGGGTTGGTGCTGATAGCCAACAGCCTTCTATGCAGCCTCGACTAAAAAGAGCAATAGCAAACAAGATAACGGTCTTCACATGCCCAATCCCGTCCAAGTGCTCAAGAAACAACATCTTCAAACGAAAAATGGCAATATGTTGTTGTTTTATCTATTAAGTTGATCATAGCCATTGAGCTAAGCAATTGGAGAGCTAAAATAAGATACCTTGCAACTTCCGAGCTTCCCACTTCCTACACCGAGATAAGACGTCGCAAGCCTAAACCGCTGGAAAGCGAGAGCTGCGATCATCTACATAACTAAGCTTGATCCTTTCGCCATGTCGGCGCCAGTCGCAAACTTTACACAGCAGGAAAGCAACAGTAGTGAGCCGAAGAATGATGGCGCATCCTCCAGTGGTCAGCAAGAGAAAGGTCAGAATGGTGAGGGGAACTCAACTTATCTCCGCACGGTCGCACGTTACTTTGTTCACGAAGGCTGATCTATGAATTGAAGGCAACCATAAACGAATCTACCAGGCTTGCATTCCTTGGTAAGTGATACCGACACAGTTTGCGGTGGTATCACAGAGCTGACGCGATTACAGTCGTCGACGAAAAGTGAGATGCGACCTAGGAAGTGTCGACAACCCAAGCGATCCACCATGTGTACGATGCCGACGCGAAAGCAAAGAGTGTTTCTTCTCCGCAACAAGAAGGAAGCGCAAGACAGATGGCAGCAGAGAGAATAGTGCCGATCCTTATGAGTTTGGTGATGATTACATTATGCGCAATGGTCGAAAAATGGTTGGGAGCGGCTCACCTCCTGCTACAATCCGGCAACCATCTATGGGCGCACCTATGTCTGCTCGGTCGACTGGTGCATTCCCTGAAAGCGCGACTCTGAATCCTGGCCCTCCTCTGACTCCAGGTGGATCTATTGGGCGACACCAACCTCTGCGACGACCTCAATCGGAGACGCGACAGCAAGAAGAGAGATCCTCGGACGAACATGTGGAAAATCTTGAAGCGCAGGAAGTTATGAGAAGGGAGGTTTACGGTCCCCATGATGCATTGGATCTTCTCTACAAAGCTGCTACGGACAGGTATGTGCTCAAGGTTCACTTTCATTTAACATATTGTGTTGGAATGTTCCTCCTCTCTGGCGTCGACTGGCAAGAAAAGATGACAAGATAACGTCCAATGGAACAGCACTAACGTCTCACAGCCCAGGACACAAAAGGCAAAGATTAGATGGCAATGACCAGACCTCGCCAAGAATTGGGCATGGTAGAAATCCATCTGTGAATAGCTACCCTGGAAGTGCACCTCGACACACCTCATTCCCCGTAAGTCACATGCGACAGACAACTACAAGACCCGAAGGACCAATCGACCCTGCTCTATCCTTGGACGGTACATTAAATTCCGAGAGAAATAATGATGCAGGTTACAAGGATGCAATCAAGGCTTGGTCCAGATTTAGATTTGTGCGCGCAGGATGGTTCACAGCGCCAGAGGCTATCGAGTACATAACTTAGTATGTCTTCGACCTTGCCAAAATTTTCCAATGACCAAAACTTACATGTGTATAGCTATTACGAATTCTTATCTCCGCTGACGCCTATATCACCTCCTACATTCCGTAATCCTGAAACTCATCCCACGCTCCTCATAGAAGAACCGATTCTTACAGTTACACTGCTCACTATCTCCAGTCGATATAAGCAAATGTCTGGCACGGGTGGCCACTGTAGGTCACATGCAATACACGAGCAGCTCTGGACGTATCTAAGAGGCATGATTGAAAGATGTCTTTGGGGCCAAGAGGCATTCGGTGGTGGCTTCTGTGGTTCAGGAGCAGACTTGTCGGATGCACAAACATCCAGCACAGCACCATGGCGAGGACTTCGGAAAGGCAGTCTACGCACGCTTGGCACTATCGAGAGTCTCATGATATTAACAGAATGGCACCCTCGTGCTCTTCATTTCCCGCCTGCTGAGGCCACCGACGAGCTAATGCTCCCTACTCCCGACGTCATAGATCCCTACAGTACAGATGATGAGGGCGCACACCGTCAAACTGGAGGTGTTGGCGGGAGAAGAATTGAGAGCTGGTTAGAGCCGGCCTGGAGAAGCGATCGAATGTGCTGGATGCTCCTAAGCACAGCCATGGGTCTCGGTTACGAGCTCGGTGTCTTCGATGATATCGCTGAATTGCTAGAGGCAGGTGGTGAAATGACAAGACCGGAGTATAATGAGGAGACGTATCGCTTAAGAGCTACCAGGATCAAGCGGCTTTTACTCATATACGTTACTCAACTTGCAGGCCGTCTGGGATGGACGAACATGGTCCCCGAAAACCTGCGGAAAACGGATCCCGCATTTGCTCCTCGTAAGCGTAGGGCGTCTTTTGATGGAAAAACGCCGGAGACCAATACGACTGTAACTACTGGGTTCAATTACATTCCTGACCTAGAGTTGGATGACCGAATTATTCATTGTTGGGCCGGTATCAGTAATGCAATGCGTATTGGCAACGAAAAGCTGTTCAAATCTAGGCAGTACACAACAATGATAATCCAGGATGGCAGTTACACTAATCTGCTGAAAGATTTCCAGCCAATGTTGAGTTCATGGAAACGCGAATTCGATCGATTCCAGTTACCTCCTTACATCCAACATATTCTCTCCATAGAGTATGAATACGTAAGGATCTATGTCAATTCTCTGTCGCTACAAGCTGTCGTCGAAAGATGTACTAGTAATGCAACCAATCGCTCAAGCACTAACAACGGGCCCACTACAAGTGCTATGTCTCCAGAAACCCAGAACTATTTTGGTAAGCTACCTTTGGCAAGGATTGGTGGTTTCGGAGCTGCAGATCAGGGATATGTAAGAGAGGTAGTCGAAGGATGCCGAAATCTGCTTCGGACCGTTGTTGAAGGGCTTTTGCCCAACGATTATCTCAAGCATGCTCCTGTTCGAACATACTTCCGCATTATCAGTGGTGCGATGTTTCTTTTGAAGACCTTCGCATTAGGAGCATCCAAGCACGATGTTGAGATCAGCATCAGTCTCATGGATTCGACTGTTGATGCTCTTCGCAATTGTGTGGTGGACGATGTTCATCTAGGAATTCGTTTTGCGGACCTCTTGGAGACATTAACCTCTCGACTTCGTAGCCGATTCATCAGTGCACCGGAAGTCCCCCTTCCTTCGAGAGAAGCTAGAGAAGCGTCAAGCCGTACACGTACACCTGCACCACTTCAGGAGCCTGATGCGAAGAGGCAACGGCGTGATCCTGGTGATCAAATTCGAGAGTGGAATGATGGAACGCCAAATTATGGTGGTATGCAAACAGGCACAGGTAAGTCAGAGGAGAGACTTTATGTACACAGATGCAAACTAAACATGTTGGAATTAGATCTCAACGTTTCTGCTACACCATACGACGTTAATCAAGGCGATTTCTACGCGGGGAATCATTATAACCACGCACAAGGAGCTCCCTTTGGTAGCGACTTAACCCAGCTCTTCGGCGGGGGAGGTAACAATGACTGGGTTGGCGGAAATGATGAGATGTGGTACCTACCACCAGGTCCAGCATTTTACCAAGATCTCAACAATCAAGCAATTACGCAAACGGCCGACGGTGTGAATGTGGGAGGGATGGATCTACTTGATTACATGACACTTGACAATAACTTTCATGCGGACGGACAGGGACTTTAGTGACCGATGTCTTGGAAATGTACTGTGCACTGAGAAATTTTGATACCAGCAATGATGTATTTGGAGTTTTGACCATTAATGTGGGAGGTGGATATGATTTGAGCTCGGCGTTAGTTAGGTTGGCTTTACCATCTCTTTCAAACACAAAATGTCTGTTTAGCTTCGTAAAGTAACATTTGATAGGCAAACGGAAATAACATGATGGTGTTCTTACGGGAAGTTTCTTGGTAGTGTTTAATGAACGACTAGTGCCTCCAAGTGCTACATTTGCAATGCTTAAAATACATCCAGGCTTATTACATATACGATCTTGCCTACAGGACGCCTTATTCACTTGTAAACTGCGACAGAGGACCTCGTCGCTGCCCGTATCAATGTAGTGCCGGCCCGCTGCTGCCTCAACACAAAGTTCCTCGAAGTTTCCTTTCTGTTTTAAGGACCCAGGAAGCACCCTGTGATCCTTGTATGCAGAGACTGGGTCTTTTGCAATTCAGTACTTATACCTAAGCGTTTTTGAAAGTTTTGCTTTCGTATTTAGTCAACGATGTCCAAGGATCTGCCAGTTGCGCGTGGACCTCGCCGTCCCTACCGAATCCAGGAACGTCGCATTGAAGCAATCCAAGAACAGTTCAACAGAGAGCCCACAGGTAATACATGCTCCTGTTTATACTTCATTTCCCCGACCTAACTTACTCCACAGGTAATGAACTGCGTGCACTGAAAGAACTTCCACTCTCCGCAAAACTGCACTTGTACGATACAAGCCAAAAGGGCAAGAAGATTTACTGGCTTCTACAAGGATCCGAGAATGGCACGACTGGTAATCTGGAGGAGGCGGGCAGACTTCTTTGGGAACAGATAACGAGTCCTCCGGATTTTAGTCGTACAAGTTTAACACCGGCTTCTGAGCTTCTCAATCCACTTCCTCCGCCTCCATATGCACCTCCACCGGAAACTAGGCATACTTCTGAAACTTCGCAATATGCTCATAGTGGATACAATCAACCTGCAGGTTTGCCATTTCATGGGAAAGAGAGTCTCGCTATTCCTACAGCCACCAGGACGGTGGATCATCAATCTTACCCCGGTCCATACCTGAGTCCTGGCATGCACAGTGCACCTTCTCAACCTTTTTACTTCCAAGGACCAGAACAGCCAGTGGCAAATCCTGCCAGTTGGAATCATCCGCTTTCATACAACTCCAATACAATACAGCTTCCTGTCCTAACACATTCTCAAAATCTGCCGAGCTCTCCGCAGATTTTCAACATGCTCCAAAGAAATATTACGAGCCCGAGTATTTATAATATAAGTCAGTCACAGCTGGCTACATATCCCACACCACAGGTGACTTCAGCACAGCAGCAGCGCAACCCGTTTGTGCACCAAGATCAGGCGCTGCCATTCAACCTTCAGAACGCACCTTACAATCCACAACCAGAAATAACACAATCAAAACAAAACAGCGACATGAATATACAGAAGACTATCCCCCAAGTCATCATCACTTTGCCCAGAGCAACAAATCCTTCTGTCTCCTCTTACGAAAGATCGATAAATACAGCAACCTCTATTGCGCCTCCCAGCCCGCACCCACCTTCAAATACCCCGAATCAGAAAATGACAGAAATCCCCCAACATCAGTCTCAGATACCTGCCCAGGCTCCTCCAATCACCTGTCGACCTTCTAGTCCGTTTAAGCGTTCGTTCGATCCAACAACCAACAACGTGCAAGCGATTTATTCTCGTCCTATTAGCAGTGGAGGGGTTCCATTAACAAGTTTCACTTTCAGAGAAGAGCACATAATGGTGAATGGTACCGACGCTGTAGGTAACGGTCAATTTAGGGTACCTTGCGAGGAAGACAACCAGGTAGCGAAAAGGAGGAAACTCTAGCTACAAATAGGCTCTTCAGCAGTGGAGGATACATGTAGACTTCAATTCTGTAAAAGAACGGCTTCCAAAATTTCACAATGTCAAGATTCTTTAAACACTTCCCGCGAGCAAAGTAACTGGTTCATTCACACACCATGCATAAACTTTTAAATTCTATCCATAACCACCAAGACTCCCCACGCAACAAACGCCTATCCATGCATCCATCAAACTGGGTATTGCCAATGTCACACAGCAAGCAAAATAGCATCAACAAGATAAGATCCATATCACTAAGCACCACGAACAACACTACATCCAAGTTATGGTCATGTCTACGGAAGCGAGTCCGTATTCGGCATCCAAAACAAGACTTCCTGATCAGCCGTCGCGAAATGATTGTACCGAGGATTAAAAGCCACGATTGCTGATTCGCCTGCATATTCTAACTCATGCAAGGGACTGAGTTGCCGATTATTGGACGCGGCGAGCGTGTCCCATATCAAGATATTCTTGCCGCGAGATCCACTAATTACGTAGCGGCCATCGGGTGTAAAACAGCAGTCGCCTGCACTGGTGTGGAGATACTCGCTGGACGCTGGGTCGAGATTATCGGGGTTGTGATCTCCTGCTCCCAGGCGGCGCGTGCCTCCTCTATCCCGTCTTAGGAATGCTTTGAGATTGCCGTCGAATGCGTCGAGTAGGAAATGGCCGTTTCCTGTAGTCCCTAATAGTAGATGCTTGCCGTCATTTGAGAAAGCCAGCTTGTTCCACCCCCTCCCAATTGCTTGTGGTGAAAATTCTTGGCAGTAAGGTAGTATATCAAAGGTAACGAATGGCTCTTTGTCGAAATTGCGGAAATCGTAAAGCAAGATGGTTTGTGCTGTGGGCGAAGCAGCTGCGAATACATTGCCGGAGGGATCCCATGCAGCTAACGTAGTGCCCGTGAGGTTCAGAATACCTAGTGGATTCTTTGAGGCAGCATCCCATAAACGAAGAGTGTTGTCTTCAGCGCAAGAGATGAAGTTGTCTTGACCGGGATGGAGAGAGAGACACGTGACGTTTTGTTCGTGGCCTTCAAAGTAGCGGATATACGAGTTATCGTGGGCGGAGAGGTAGCGAATTTTATCTGACCTGTATGAGCATGCACTTAAATCACGGGAGACTAGGGCTACTCACGGTCTTTCTTCGTACTGGAATGAATGATACAGTGCTCCGCGTGGCCAAACATTGCATGGTTGCAACCATACTTCGCGCTAATATTCATCTTGGCATGTTTCCCCTCGATCACATCGTAGATTTGCATAGTATTATCAGTCTCCGACGTGATGAGCTGACTGCCGCTATCATTGAAGTTGATAGACTGTATGAAGTTGTAGCTTGGTGGGCTTTGACTCTTGTCTATGATGGTCGGAGAATGGCGAAAATGCTTAATCAATTAGCCATTGTTCTATGCATTAAATGAGATTTTACCTTAACTGGGTTGTAAAGTGCAATCATCTCTGAGATCTTTGCTGTGGCTGGTACTGATGGCACTCCGTTTGAAGTTTTGAGGGTAGATATACCGCCATTCGCTCCAATTGGAGAGTCGATAGCCATAGGAGTTGAGGACATGTTGGCTACTTCTTTGAATGAATCTCAACAATAAAGTTTCCAAGCGGCCGTATGTATTTCCGCTGTATTACTTTATAAAACACATGCTGCGATTGCGATACACTTAGATGATGAAGCATCAAACGCAGTCTCGACAATTCCAATCCTCTAAATTTATATCTGCCACGTGATGACTGTTACTCAGCATTTTTAGCATCGATCTACTGCAGGGATCCGCAGAGAGCTGTCACCGAACTCGGCCTCTATGGGACAGTGCTATGAAAATTAAATAATCTCTGATAAACAACTTCGGAGACAACACAGTCAGCTCGTCTTACGAAAGCCCCGTTACACCGCCACTCGCGAGAGGTTATATAACTGTCGTAGTGGCTCTGCGGATATATACTTAAGGAGGGTTAGGTTCACTGGGGGCTCTCAAGCTGGCGAAGCAATAACCAATATTATACCCAGGAAAGGTGTGGGAAGAACTCCAAGATGTCTACAACCTTAGGGTAAGTTGGAAAGTTTTCAATTTTGTTATCATTGTTGACAGAACTTCAGAGCTTTCGTCGCAGGAGGCATAGCAGCATGCGGGGCTGTAACAGCGACTCATCCGTTTGAGACCGTGAAGATTCGGTAAGAATTACATCATCTGCGGAGGGACTACACACGAACTGACAGGGCGATTTTAGCATGCAATTGCAGGGCGAGCTGCAAGAGAAAGGCCTCCAACCGCGGATGTACAAAGGGCCGTTCCATGGAGTCACAGTCATCGTTAGAAATGAGGGATTGAGGGGCATCTACCGCGGAATCGGTGCAGCATACATTTACCAGATGATTCTGAACGGCTGCAGATTAGGCTTTTACGAACCAATACGTGGCACTCTTACGAAGGGGATATTTGGCGATTCGAAGACGCAGAGTTTGGGAGTAAACATTTTCTCTGGCGCAACATCAGGAATATTGGGTGCGGCTGCGGGAAGTCCATTTTTCTTGGTGAAGACCCGATTACAAAGCTTCTCGCCCTTTGCGCCCGTAGGCTTTCAGCATGGTTACAAAAATGCTGTGGATGGGATGAGGCAAATCTATAAGACAGAAGGGGTCCATGGGTTGTATAGAGGTGTTGGAGCAGCTATGGTACGGACAGGTTTTGGAAGTTCAGTCCAACTACCTACATACTTCTTCGCAAAGAGGCGGCTTGTCAAGCACTTGGGGATGGAAGAGGGGCCAGCACTACATCTTGCGAGTAGTACGGCCAGCGGATTTGTGGTTTGTTGTGTGATGCATCCACCAGGTAAGCGTTCTTCTGATTGATAATCCATCTAGCTACTTCGTCCACTAATCATGACTTAGACACTATCATGTCCCGCATGTACAACCAAACTGGTAACCTCTATTCCGGAATTTTTGATTGTCTCGCCAAAACCGTAAAGACTGAGGGTATCTTCGCCATTTACAAGGGGTTCCTACCACATTTGGCAAGGATCTTACCCCACACCATCTTGACCCTTAGCTTAGCTGAACAGACCAATAAGCTGATGCGAAAATTTGAAAATCGAGTCCTTCCTGCTTCGGTAAAGGAGCAGGTTTAAAGAAGCTGTACTACCATTTCCTGGCCATCAGCATTGTCGCTACGCCAGGTTGTATATTGTCACTTTGTATCGTCCACATTTGGGTCTTGCAGGCGCCCAAAAGGGAAACATGTTGGTATTGTAGACGGTAGCTCTCGGGAGGCTATTGGAGGTCATGATAGAATGCCGTTGATCTAGGGTTCATCCGTTTATAGATCTGGAGCATCCATAGCATAAAATGCTATCTGAATCGCTATCTTGTCTTGCTGGCCGTGAATCGGGGTTCTGGTCTCCACCCCACCCAAAAATACCGTCAGTCCCTTCTGCTACAGGGAGCCCGCATAACCCACAGCCTTTAGCCATGTGATCCGTGGTGGGTTTCAGTTTGCTCGAAGTTCTGACAACATTTGCAACTATGCTTGGGAAGTTTTCTTCCACAGATTCGAAGTATTGTGCCATTAAATCATCGATCGTAGTAGACTTTGAAGAAGCAGATATATGAGAAGATGGCTCTTGGTAGACCACCAAATCTGTCAGAGGAGAGGTGATTGATGAGAAAGATATAATTTCCTTCTTGAGGATATCCCGTAAAGGATAGTTGAAGGCCACCCCGTTAGGGGAGGGTCCATCAGAAACTTGCCATGGTAATGAGAACCCACGACCTTTAGCAGTCTCAGTAAGAGTTCTCTCTGCTAGCCGTGTAGTGGTATCACCAAAGAGTATACCTTCGCAGTTGTTTCTCTGGGCGACATCCACTAGGAGTCTACTAAGCAATGTAGATATTATATCAGCTCTAGAAGTTGCGGAGGACATGGAGGAAATGAGCTTCTGCAAATCTGCACTTGATGCCTTAAGCTCTTGCGCAGGAGGCTGCGATACTCCCAGAGAGGTCCAGTCGATATTCTCCAACCGTAAAGCTTCCTCAAGTCCAATAGTAGAATAAGTGTGTCTGGTGAAATGGTTCTTGAACTTTTCCAGTAAAGAGGCAGATCTCTCTTTATCTGCAGCATCGAGGTAGAGATCAATGTGCACCACGCATAGCTCATACGGGGCTCGGTTCATCCGCTCATATTGGGTTTCCAGGTGTCCACTTAACATATAGAGCAAACTTGACGAAGAAGGCCCGAAGGAAAGTGGTAATAAAAGTTTCTGCGGGCCTTTCGCAGATCTCTTAACTTTATACGTTTCCATGCGCTTCACTGCCTTCGTTGTGAGATATTGAGAGAAACATTTTCTGCTAAACGTTAGTGACTGGATTTGCCTGCTGCTGGATGCGCAGATTGAAGACGCACTGGCAGACTGGTTCCGATCGTATTTGAAGAGTTGCTTGGGACTCGTTGCATCTTTTGCATAGCGCAACCGAATCTGCGTTTTGCGAAGACTTTTCTGGGATCGCCATTTTTGAAGTTATATAGGGTGTTTCTGGTGGGATAAAACATGGAAGTCAGTCTAGAAAGTATAGCGAGGCTGTGGATAAGCAAATGTGATCCGAGCATCTCTGATCTAACCATATCGAGCCAAGCATCCACCACCGTGCCTTACGTTGCTCGAGCTATGTTAGAGAAAAGTCCCTGGAGTTCTGGACAGACACCACTTCAACAACCAAGCTTCGCTGTTGCCACGAATCTCTGCATTGAAAGCCTTCGAATTTACCTGCATGGAAATACACATTGCAATTTAGCTCCAATAACCTACCCTGATCTCATTGCTAGATAGCAAGTTTCATCCGAGCCGACAAGGCTACAAACAAGAATGCGTAGTTGGCTTCATGGCTTCCTCGCATTGGGGCTGTCTATTGGGGCAGTCGGCGCGTTGGAAGTTCAAATGGTAATTAGAGAAATGGTAATCCAGGGTGATGCGCATCTCTAACGGCGATAGCAGGATGAATCGAACGACAACAGACAAGTATGCGCGGGAATGTATGATCGGAAGACCTGGGGAGGGCCAATTGAACCACATATTTTGATAAAGTGGCTACCGTCGAAACAAGACACGCCGGCGGAAGTCGATCCAATCGCTAGTATGGTTATCTTTGAATGGAGGGATTACGATCTTGTTGGTGTACTTCCAACGGCAGACAGCATCCAAGTATGCAGCTACTCCTGAATTTGGGCCCTCATCGAGTACTAATCCTTGGCTCCAGAAAGAATTCATATGCGATCCAGAAAATATAAGCAACGGCTTCTGCAATGCAAATCAGACTGGACAGTTCATTTTGGCGCCTAATGCAACAGAGGCCTCTCACAGTCAAGTTTTCACGACAGCAATCCATCTTAACAACACCGGCCCGCCGATAAACTATCCAATCAAGAATACTGGATACTACTGTGTTGGTACGACTGGTTATTCCCCCACTGATGTGAAATATACTGCCGTTGTGGAATTCCGCAACGCATATGGAGAGCTCCCGGCTGCTCAAATTCCGAAGCTGCCGTTCTATGGGATTATTACAATTGTCTATGCAGTTATGGGAATGTACGTTGACCACGTTTGCATCTTGTCACTGAAAGCCAGCTAATATCGTTCTATCAGTTTATGGGCTTTCCTCTATGTTCAGCACCGAGACGATATCCGTAAATATTCCCGTGCCATATATATCCCGCTAGATGCTAATTTGCTATCAGTTCCTGTTCAGAATTATATTACCGCGATTATTGTCTTCTTGATCGTTGAGATGCTTATGACTTGGGGTTTCTACGGTATGTTTGTTTACTAGTGTTGATGGAAATACGCTAACAATGATTAGATTACCTCAATCGAGCCGGTTCTAATGTTGGATCAAAAGCCCTCATGATTATTGTTGCAGTATTGAACGCAGGACGTAATTCGTTTTCATTCTTCCTGCTCCTAATTGTGTGCATGGGCTATGGCGTTGTCAAACCAAGTTTGGGCAAGACCATGGTTTGGGTCTGTTACCTTGCGGGAGCACATTTTGTTTTCGGCTTGATCTACTCCATAGCGAGTTTGACTATCACCCCTGAGCACGCCGGTAAGTTGTGCAAAAAATTTCATCATCCACATCTAAGATACTGATAATCATCCAGGCCCATTGGTTCTATTTGTAATCCTCCCCTTAGCCGGAACCTTGACAGCATTTTACGTTTGGACGCTAAATTCCCTCAACATGACAATGAAGGACTTGAATGAGCGCAAGCAGACAGTCAAGTCAGGCATGTACCGAAAACTCTGGTGGTGCATCCTTCTATCCATCATAGTCATCTTTGCCTTCTTCTTCTTCAATTCCTTCACCTTCGCATCAGCCTCTGATCCTGATTTCGTACCTTTCCACTGGAAGTCTCGGTGGTTCCTCCTTGATGGCTGGCTGAATATCGTCTACTTATTTGATGTTGGCTTTGTTGCTTGGGTGTGGAAGCCTAGCGCTAACAACAGGAGATTTGCCATGAGTGATGAATTAGCGCAGGACGATGAGGGCTTCGAAATCGCTGACTTCGGCGCCGATGAGGACGATGATGATGATGTGGAGAATGCAGCCGCACGGAGAGGTGACAGAACACAGCCCGGCCAAGAAGGGCCAAGATATGACCCTCCTTCGGGAACCAATACCGCAAAAGAAATCCCTCGAGAAAGTCTTGACGGGGAGACAATCTTTGCAGTAGGCGAAGATGGCGATCGATGGTCAGACGATGACGAAGATTCAGAAGAAGGAAGAACTCTTGTGGGTGGAAAAGCATCTAAGGGCGCACGAGATGACTGAAAGGGCTCAGTTTTATGTATAACACTACTACAGGTCGCTGGCGTTGGTTACTATGGTCAAGATATAGCATTTATTTTTGTGGCGTAGGGCTTCACGGATATCTATGCTTATCCAATTTTGTTCTGTATTTAGTTATAAATTTCAATAAGATGTATGATTGGTGGATGTTATTACTACCTCCGCTAATGCTGCCGATCTTCGCTAACCCTTATGTCACCTTCCAGCCATTCAAATACTAACCACACTCAAGCTCTTTGGTATACGAGATGCTACCAGTCAAAGCCCCAAACATAGTGTACAAGATCAATATGACCTGAACTGATTACAAAGCCCCTTTCGACTCAGATAGGTGCATAGACCGTGGGGCTCACCATGACGAACTCATCTTGGACGTCAAGAATCGGCAATAATGGGCAATAGAGAAACCAGAAATATTATCTACAAAAAGCGCCATACCCGTCTCGATTCTAACATCTAGAGCGGGACCTAGCGTGTGGACAACCCCTCTCGTCAATCTAAACTTCCACAGCCTTGCGCAATTCGGTAGCAATGCTGCCCTCGGCTCCTATTATGGAGTTAGTCAGATAGATGCACAATCATGACAGGATCGAACCATTTCCATAAAAGGAAACCAAGGAAGCAAATCTAATCCCCAAGCCGCAAACCGAAACAACAAGGAAATAAAGAAACGGGTTAACCTAACTGAGTTCATAACAAGGCAACGGGCCCGCCATCTCCTTTAGCTCCGTTTACATCCTATTCATTTCCAAAATACTCCGACCAAGACCGGCGGGAACACCGTTCTGCTCATACTGTTTGCGGTTCGCGAAGATGGGACTGGTCTCGATAAACGTCGCCCGCGCGTCGCCTTGCGCTATCCCGTAGTCGGTGTGCAGACGACGGAAGTTTTCGGTTATGAAGATCCGTTCGGAGGGAGAGGTGACGCGCGTTACGCCGGCGATGTAGAGGGGCCAGACGAGGAAGTAGGCGCCGATTGCGGGGTGTGATGGGGTGGGTGTGCTGGAGAGGGATGGAGCTATATGCGTACTGGGGTGTAGGGATGGGTTGAGGTCCGGGTAGAGGTTCGCGAAGGGGTCGGAGAATGATGGTGGTGGAGAGGTGTGGGAACTGGGTGATAGAGAACGTGTCCAGGAGGAGGGTTTGCGCGTTACGTAGCCCAAGGTCTGCAGAATCGATCTGAGTATTCCGTTGCGCAGTTCGACCAGTGTGTCAGTGCTGAGTTGGTATTGAGCTGCGTATATACTATCAGTGAAGAGCGGCGGGACAGATTTGAATCCTTCGAGAATATGCTGTCTAATCACTTCGTTGAGTAGGAGTCTACAGTTCCTAGAAGGATTCCATAGTTTTGCAACCCAATAGTCGTAATAGAATATCGTATTTCCCATCAAAGACAATATGCGGTGCTACATTTTTGTCGATTTCCACCGTCTCGTACTCCCAGCCGGGAGGAACATTCGAGAATGCTTTGACGACTTCCTGGTCAAGAGCCAAGGCATGCTGCATGGTAGATGCGCTGTCTCCCAATGCCTGGGTCCGAAGATCTGCTCTGAATTTGGCGAATTTATCGATGACGGCAAGGAATCGGAAAGCGGGGTCGGTAGGGTCCAATCGTTTTTGTACTTGAGCTCTCAGCGCCACTATTTCAGGCAGCATGGGAATCTCTCGCTGAACGGCACTTATGAGTAGGTGAGAACTAATCTGCATGAACATGCCAATCCCTACTCGGGTTCTGAACTGCGAGGGACCACGGAGTTTGATCAATGCGGATGCTCCGTTGATGTGTTCGGTCCAAGCCTTCAAGGATAGCTGGTTCATGCAAGTCACTGTTTCATATACAATCAGAACCATAATTGAAAGCAGCGTACTATCCTTGACTGCATCGGATGACGATCGAATCGCAGCATTTACACGCCGCAATGCGATTGTGTAGTGGTGACGAGCTTCGCCAAGCAACTGAGGTGATCTGATCTTGTTAGATAGAGCGGCGAGACCAACAGCACTCAAGCCGGCTGATAAAGTCTCGTCCATCCCCCCCTTGCGACAAATTTCTTTGAGGTAGTTGAAGTGGCCATGTGAAGGCCCCGACTCTTCAGCCACAAAATTGTTGATAAAGTACGTAGTACCCCGATCTGTCGAGGCTAGCGCCAACGCCGCACTCAGTGACCCCTCCCTAGCTCTCAAATTCCCCATACCCCGGAAAACCTATCGCGGGCGGTGATGCACTCAAGCTTTGGGACCGCCGCGTCGCACTACAGACCGAAGACGAGGCTCTGCTTGTCGATTTGCGTGGTTTTGCAGCTGCAGAAGCTAATGTCTTGGAGTCGCTAGCACTCCTGGCATTTCTAGCCTTCTCCTTTGCCTTAGCTTTCTCGATGACACTAGAACTTTCATTTCGAAAGGCCAAGTCAATCATAATACGATAGCCGGGGCATGTTTTGCTCGCTTTCGTACAATTCGTACAGACAGGTAGTTCTTGGCCGCACTATACGGAATTCACTGATTAGTCAACTCGTACTCTTTTGCCTCGTTTGAGTATTCAACCAGCGGTAGCCAACGAAGTTGTATCGCGTCCGTCATGTTGTCTGCATGTTGCAGCACCCCAAAATCGGCACTTTTGGCAAGGGAGCGGGTCGAGAGCATGCATGGAAGTGTATTAAGGATCAGGGAATTCCACATACACGTATTTTTCTTTCCCTACAATTTGCGCACCCTTTCGAAGGTTTACCACAATAGACCATTTTGAATTGGTTCGCAACAAACACTTGCAGCAGGGTTCCAGTCTTTGCTTGTATAGGAGTGTCTTTCTCTCAAATAGAATTTCTGCTAACAAGATACGGGCAGATCAGACGGTTTTTGTACCGACTGCACGACGATCATCCAAAGCTGCTCGCCGATTGACTTCTATTCTTGAACTGCGAAGATATCAGCTCTGAGCACCCGTCCTCTGACGCTTGGTCAAATCTCGAGGCTTCAATATGAAGACAACGCAGACAACTGCGCCGCACTGGAGAAATCTCAAGGTAGGCTCATCGCCCAATGGTCAGTTTAACGGCGTTCGCAGGGTTTTGACCCTGTTGAAGGAATCCGAAGCTGGTTACTTGGCTTGGGTGGTAACGCCATTCTTGCACGACAGGTACATTTGGAGTATTAGGGGTCTCGCACAGCATACCCAAATAGCTCTAGGCTTGTGGCTACGGTCGGAGATATGGCAATTCCAAATCTTGCTATTGTTGCGTTCAGCGCAGCGCCGATACACGTTGGGGTCGATATGTTACTAGAGGAGCAGCAAGGGATTGCTTACTCATCTGCACCATTCATCATAGACACTATCGAACAGCAAAGGTAACATTTCGCTCAAGACTGTTTCGACGCAACCGTACGATATACTCATGGCTTCTAGACTCTACGGAGGTATTTGTTATTTTCTGGAGCCCAGTTCCCCACCAACTCTTCTGTGAATTGATAATGTCCGGGCCGCCTCAAATCAACGCCGAATACACGCAATTTCTAGCAACTACACCTATCTAAACATCTCATCTCCCACCTAACTTATATGTGTACACAAAAGGTTCTTCACGGCTCCACTTTTTGCCACACACGTAGCAATATAGTCCTTGACATGGGCTGTAGGTTGTTAGCATATACTTTGGCACTCTAACGGAGCCAGGATCTTACCATTGCACCAGATTGCAACCTTCTATTTTGACATTAGGTAATTTGCAGTGAGGGCATTCCGTACTCTTCAACTTCAAGCTCTTGGCAAGGGCCTCGACTTCCGCATCCCCTGCATTGTGGCATTTCTCAGAGCTATGTCCGCGAGGCCATGGTGACTTGCAAGTCTCGCATGTTTTCCTCTCACATTTGCTGCAAACACCAAACTTCTTCTTCCCGCTTTGGCCCATTTCCTTGAGCGGGGTGCTGCAATTCGGCCACGCACAGTGGAAGTTGTGTTTCTTCTCGTCTATCATCTTTGCTAAGTCTATCATTCTCTGTAGTCCACGCTTGACGAAGTCCTTGTGCTCCTCCTTTAAAAACACAGTGATGGCGACTTGATAGAAGTTAAGTGGTTGTTCGCAGCACATAGGAGGGTTTTTGAAATCTTTGAAATATGCCTCAAATCCACCTTTGAGGCAATCCACACAGATCCAGTGGCTATTACCACATCCCATATCATATGAATTCGACTCGGGTTGCTCATCACCACATGCAAAGCACAATCTTTGGACTTCTGGGTATAGATCAAGAGCTGCGAATCTTTGGGCTAATTTTACCTTTACCTTAGTATTCTTTTTTGGTTTTAGTATAACCGATTCTTTTCGAGGTAATTTTGGTTCTTCTGGATATAGATTAAGAGCTATAAATCCTTAGATGAATTTTTCTCTTGCCTTAGTATCCTTTTTGGATCTTAGTACAGCTGGTTCTTTTTTAGATAATTTGGTTCTTCTGCCTTAGCTTCCTGTCTATTGTTGGCTGCGTCAGTCAAACTGCAAGTACAAACCATACCCAATGTACCTTGATCTTGACTTTGATTATGACTTTGATCGATGTCTTCTCGTTGGCGAAGCTTCTGGATCATCTTAGCCAGCCTTATGTGAACGCCTCCCACTACGAGGATGCTTCTCTGCAGGATTTGTTGTGGATGAAGACATTGTAGTGCAGAACCGTGTCCTAAATATGTTCAAGGCTTGGACTGTAGAGATGAGGGGATAAGTTTAATTGATAGAGATGTGAAGCTCGAGGCATGGACAGATGTGCTGAGATTTATATCTGTGAGAGAGGCCCACAAAGAGTGAAAAATTTTCATTCCAACATACTTGCTGCAAGTGGTCGTTGCTAGTTGAAGGATTTTGCTACGGCTACTGATGAATTTTGTTACCCTAATCCCTAAGGGGTCTTCCAGGGTGTGATGTTATTGGCAGTGCGAAGTTAGTTGGTCCAAAATAGTACCTGGCTACCGCATGTGCCCTACAGCCTCGAGAGTACCGTAAGCATCTGTACAGTGACCATGGACCTGTACCTTTCTTGCTGCATTAGTTCGTAGTAGCTCCAAGCGATGGTTTGTTTGCAGTTGAAAGTTGGCAGCCCTATTAGGCCAATATACACGCATCAACTTCTACCCAGCTTTGCCCTACTAACCCTCGATTAGTCGCAAGGTCTCTAGTAAAATAATGCCACGACCAGGCCTCAGAGGGCCGACCTATGTCGCCCTAAAGGAGTAATGATGGTCACTGGTGGTCGTTGAAGGCTAGCGATATGCGGACAGCATGTTGATGGCATAGCCTGCGCAGGGTCGTCCTGTAATATATGCCAACCACAGCCCCATAATGCAAAAAAACCCCAAAATGATAGCCCCCCGTGCTTGCCAGCGATGACCTCTGTGACGAGAACCAACTTGGTTTTGGAGATAGTCCTATGAAGCAACAAGGAAGGTTTGCTTAACGTCTCACACACATAGCTATTTGGCAAAACCTCGACCATGGGTGATCCAACTCGTCGTTTCGGCCACTTGGAAAGTAACACAGAGGATCTTCTAAAGGTCGAAGCATCAATTCACTAGATGAGATCTGCGTGTGCCGTGGCGACAACAAATTCATCTCTTTGGCGCGTTCCTAAAGCTCCCATTTGTCTTCACCGGTGCTTGATGCGACATTGTTGTCATACAAAGTTTTGATGAATGTCAGAACGAACGAACGACCAATAGAACCGCGTCAAGTAGCTCGTATGCACGGACGAAATTACACCCAAGAGTGTCAGCCAATCAGACTTCTCGCACATTCCAGCGAACTTTCGCTTTCGCTCTTCTCGATTCGGAACAAGCTTTCTAAGTAAGATCTTACCTTCCACCTGCAAGATGACAGGGTTCATCCATAAGCGCATCCAATCAATCTCCAATTTACTCAACACCAACCCAAAGAAACACTTCGCTAAGGTTACGGCCGGTAGAAAAGCTTATTCATTAAACCCTAGTGTGGCTGAGTGCTAAGTTATCCCCGCTGTTCCACGTTTCTTCCAACTTCATGTATACCGCTTCGGGCTAGTGGCCAGGCTCCGTGATATGATTATGGAAGTTTTCTGGATGAGTCCTTCTGAGCTGAAGGGTTAGCAGCTCGTAGAAGGGATGAATGAGGAGGCTGATGCGTTTGTGAGTAGAGGGGGAAGGGAAGGAGATGTTGTGTATATATTGCTTGAATTCTCTGCTGCTGTGTTGTGTTTATCATTCTTCTGCATCGAGTCTTCACTTTCCCTGTTTTATATCTCTACTATCTTATATTACATTCCATACCATACCTGTGCTTCCATCTCCAGTCCCATTCGGAAATTTGATATCTCTCCCAAATTCCAACATGACGATCTCCCACCGCGACGGCGTCGCAATTGGCGAGCTCGGTGTCTATATCCCCTTATTCTTCATCGCACTTTTCCTCATCTTCCGCCACGGCTTTCGCAGGTCCTCCGGCTGGTACTTCCTCGTCGTCTTCTCTCTCGCTCGTATCATCGGTCCCTGCATGCAACTCGCCGCCATCAACAACCCCTCCGTGTCACTTTATACCGGAGCTCTCATCCTTCAAAACGTTGGGCTATCCCCTCTGATTCTCGCTACTCTCGGTTTACTCAGTCGCGTTATTGAAAGCATAAATCGCACCCACAGAACCTTCATCCAGACACGAATGCTCAAACTCGTGGAGATCATCTCTATGGTTGGTTTAATTCTCGGTATTGTAGGCGGAGTCAACGCATCTAATTCATTCACGACGACGGGGAAATGGGTTCCAGGAAGCCTCAGCAAAGTTGGGAATGTTTTGTTCATCGTGTCATATGCAGCGCTTGTGATGGCTTCTATTATTACATCATTCTCAATCTCACATGCTGAAGATGGCGAGAAGCGAATCCTCCTCGGTGTTGCGATCGCTCTGCCATTCCTCTTCATTCGTCTCCTTTACGCAATTCTCTCGACGTTCACTCATTCCAAACAATTCAACTCCTTTACCGGAAGTGTTACGATTCTGTTGTGCATGTCTTTGCTTATGGAACTGGCTGTTGTGGTTGTCTATGAGGGAATCGGTGTGACATTGCGCAAACAGAGTAACGATCAGTTTGAGGAGAGTGCTCAAAAAGTTCCTGGCACTCCTGGGAGTGATCAACCTCTCCATAGTGGACATGATGGAAGTCGTCAGCAGCCTGGAAAGCAAAACTCCGGAACAGACAACATGTTCCTTAAAATTGCGAAAAAGACAATTATTGGGAGGTTGGTGATGATGGCCATACCAGGGAAGAACGACAGGAATTACGAAATGGAGTCACAGCGCTTCGCGAATAAGTAAAGGGGTGCGTGAAGTTGGTTATATGGGCGAAGTTACTTAGAATTTGGTATTAGCGTTGGAGTTCATGGACTGAAATTCTTGCACGATATTTCGTGGTATTCTGATATTTTCTTTGTATAGTCTTTTCATGCATATAGAGCGATCTTTTTAGCTGTAACTACATCATTTTTCAAACTTTGAGAACTTCTCGATTCATTGTCCTTGTTCGAACATCAAAGATGTTCTGGGAAAGGGGTGTAGTGAGCGAAAAAAAATATTAATGGAAGGGGCGAGCCCGATACAACAAAAACACAAGCAGACAAGGACGCATGGAAGGAAGAAGTGCCACTCATGGAAATCTCAAGACAATAAGCAAATATGCAACAAATCCAACTAGACAAGAAATTTAAAAGAAAATCGAATATGAAAGATACAACGCTGTATTGGAAATTCCGAACCTTGGTATGCAGAATTCTCTTTGAATTCTTTTACGCGGTTATCGAGAGCAGTATATGACAGAATCAAAGGTTTGATTGAGTTCTTTACTTATACAATCATTTGATGATTTGTACAGTAGAAGGTTGTGACCAAAATACGTCGCCTCAGTCCAACAGTATACCTTGCCACCCCCAATCGCATCCATCACCCATCTGTACATAGGTCACCCGGCATATGCTTCTCAACGCTGCCATTATCTAGGGTACCTTCTCCTAACAGCCTCCCAATCACCCTCCTCTTCAACATCTCCTTGTCTTCATCATCCACTGAAACTCGATACTCTGATCTAATACAAGGGATGTGGAGTGAGAAGAATAATGTGTCATTCTAGAACATTGGCTTTTCTTCCATCCTTGGCATTGACCAGGAGAAAACCACGAGCTCGCATGGTACACACTGCCCCGCTCAATCCTTAGCTCCCCGCCTTTGCTTCTCCCTCCCCACGAGAGAGCGTGCCATTGGCGACAGCCAAATATCCGGGCCTCTAACATCCTCAGAACCTCTTTTCGCCTCTATTGTATTCTCAATATCTTTTGCAACGACCCGATGAGAACTGACAGTCGTATACCCAGTTTGCCAACCATAAAAGAATACAGACTGGTTGAGATCCGACAATACATTTGCGATTTCACTTGCAATGGGAGGAAGGCGGGACTTGATAGTAGATAGATCTACATCAACAATTTCAAATGGCAGCTTCCACTCCGGAGGTATGCGATACTCAGAAAGCTTTTGAAACCCTTCAGTTAAGTCTTCATTTGTAGAAGGTCCATCAAGATCGAACAGCAATCTCATCCGCTTCTTTTCTGTATCCGTTCCAATGGTGTCTACGATTTCCTGGGCTCTCTCGACCGCAAGGCGAGTACATACGAGTTTTCTCGAGCCGCAAGCTGACCAGACATGATTGGGCAATAGTAGATCCTCTTTTTCTACTTCCATTTGCTTGACGATGAATTTGTGATACCAGTCCTTTTGCTCCACACGACCATGCGAAAGGCTGGAAGTCAATAATTAGCTAGTTCCTCATGATTAGAGGTAGAGGAAAATTGAATAAGCACAGGGGAATGTTTGTTTCCCTGTTACTTACTCGCTAATGAAGGCGAACACCATTGTGCAGTCGACGTTAAGGACGTCTGAGAAGTTCACAAAAGGATCTACGACCATACGAACAATGACCGACGACAATTCCGGTGTTCGGGGAATGTCTTCCACCGTTTGAATGGTCACCCCAAGTGCTTTGATACTATCTAGCACTTTGGCAACATGCGGGGGGTCATCTCGCGTAATTCTAGGTAATACAAGACGAACTTTTGGGTTTTGATATTTGGTTCTCGACAACTTGGCGGCTTCCACCAGCAGTTTGGCTTGTTTTAGAAGACCTTCCGGCTCATCGTCATCATCTTGTAGTGCATCAAGTTCATCATCTGACGAATCATCCTCGTGCCAGCCCGCCTTAGTCAGATCATAAAGCATTCTCCTAGCAGTAATTGTGTTCACTTTGACCCATTCAAGGCCATCATTCGCGACAATATCCACTTCTACACTTTTGACGCCTTTTTGCATGGGCAGGTCAAAGCGTTTGGACTTGATGGTGCTGTACGACCAGAAGAATCGTTTTCTCATAGCCGTGATTGCAGTACAGCTCTTAGCTGTGCTCCAGACGGCAAAATAGAATGGAAAGTTCGAGGAACTTATTGTATGAGCCACCTTCTCGTTCTCTGGATCAAGGTTGGCTAGCTGTTCTATGATTAGCATTCTGTCTTTTGCAAAGTTTGATCCATTTAGGGCCTCCTTGGAGATCTTCTTAGAAGACGCCGATGTGACGAATGTCTTCATTGACTATGAAGACTAAAGATTCCGTTTGTAGAAGGTTTCTTCAGCCAAGTAAGTCATTGGTTGTAGGAGGGATGTTGAAATTGATACCTTTTCCAGGGACTTGAATTCGGATTGCAGACATGAGCCAAAGTGCCGCAACTCAACTCCCTTGTCTTTCTTTTGATTTTTCAGATGTGCCCTGAATTCGTCGAGCTCCGCAATCAACGTTCGGGACCGCTGGAGGAGATCTGTCATTGACCTCTCGGAATCGGGATTTGCAAGTCCAAGAGCGGCTACACCGCTGGTGACAGCCTCCCCGTCTGGTGTGTCCATGTTGTAAATATATACTCGTGGTGATTGAGCTCTTGTTCCTCACCCTGTGAACATGGAACAGTATCTGCAGTCAGATGTCTGACTTGGGGTTGGAAAAAGCAATGCGTCACCGGCGAAGCTTCGGCTTAAGCGACACCCTGCAGCTCAACCACTAAATTTCCCTCCCCGCACTCACACTAAAGCACCAAACTAAAGCATCACACTTTTGTGAAAGCCGACCACACGACAGCTCCGATTTGACCACCCAAAAAGTCCCGGCCTTTCGCTGATCCTCAAGCAGTCGCGCTGCGGTCGCGCAACCTCAATTCAAAGATGCCGTACCTAAGCACTGCCCAAGAATGGCTCAACAACTCCACCCAACTTCTCAAAGCGCACCCAAACACCGTACGTGTACCCTTCCCTCCAGCTTGCACCCCTCAACTAACAATTGCCCCCTCCAGACACACATAACAACCAAATACAACATATCTCACGCCGCCGACTCCCCACACGCCCCGTCTTCCACGCGCTCCCACTCCTCCCATAAATCGCGCCAGCCCAAACCAAAAACCTCATCCGACTCTACCACCGAGACTCAGCCTACAACTGCGAACCCAGCACCCGAGCCCCCGCGCGCAACCCTCGTTCTCAAAACTTATTGTCCAGAAACCGGCGTCACTTTAAAATACAAGACGAATAAGGCGGCGGAGGTATCGCGGTTGATACAGATATTGGGACGATTAGGAAGAGTGATGGCGAAGCTGCCGGAGACGGAGGATATTGTTGCTGGAGAGGCCAGTGCTGGTGCTGGAGATGAGAAGATGTCTGGAGTGCCGGTTGAGGAAAAGGCGGCTGGTGCAGGCACGAAGAGTGGTGGACAGTCGCAAGGGCAGGGTCAGGCGGGGAAGGGGAAGAAGAAGGGAAAAGGCAAGAAGTGAGGATAGGGAGGAGGACAAGATGGAGGAACGTATTTGACTGGCTGAGGTATTGCAGACATGAGCCTTGCAGGCAGATATCAATGAATTGCATGGTGAGGCGTTCCGGTCATAACATAGCATCATTTGGCAAAGCACATTACTACATGTGATATATCGGAGACACTTTCTGGGTGCTTCAAATTATAGAAGGACCCACCTCAAGGTCACCAGCAGCGAGGACGTTGGTCTCATGATAAAAATTCGTACATATATAATCCGCTACATCGTTATCCTAACCCACCATGGCCCTGTCCTGCCAAGGTATTCCTATCGTCTTCCCAATGACTTTATTCGTCCTATCCCATCCAGTAACGCCATACTTCCAATTCCCCAAACATTATGTCCAGCAAAAAACACGTCTGGCCATCTATGCAAGACCCGTATGACAAAGAGATGTAGTGTATAAATGTACAAGTGGAGTAGAAAATGAGGACAGAAGAAACGCTACCAAAACAAAACTCGTAAAACATCTAGAAATCCTCGTCGAAGTTGAAGTCACCTCCATTCTCCGCCTTTGATTCGGTTTGGGCTTCTGTGTCTTCGTGGCTCTTTTGTGTGCTGGCCATAACACCAGCCTTCTGGTAGTCACCGACTCTCTTCTCGAAGAAGTTTGTCTTGCCTGCTAGGGAGATGTTCTCCATGAAGTCGAAGGGGTTGGCAGATTTGTACACCTTGTCGTTACCAAGAGCAACGAGGAGACGGTCTGCGACGAACTCGATGTATTGCTTCATCAAGTTCGAGTTCATGCCAAGAAGCGCGCATGGAAGAGCCTCAGTCAAGAACTCTTGTTCAATCTCAACAGCCTCGGTGATGACATCTTGGACAGCCTGCTTGCTTGGGCGGTGCTTCAAGTGGGAGAAAAGGAGGCATGCGAAGTCGGTGTGAAGACCTTCGTCACGGGAGATGAGCTCATTGGAGAAAGTGAGACCAGCCATCAAGCCACGTTTCTTGAGCCAGAAGATAGAGGCGAATGATCCACTGAAGAAAATTCCTTCAACAGCAGCAAAAGCAACTAGGCGTTGAGCGAAGGTAGAGTTTTTGTCTTGAATCCATCTGACAGCCCAGTCAGCCTTCTTCTTAATGCAAGGAACTGTGAAGGTTATTAGCAAATGTATCCTGTTATGCCGTATGGATGTGACTTACTTGTATCAATTGCGTTGAAGAGATATGTTTTTTGTGCTTGTTCCTTAATGTAGGTGTCGATGAGGAGAGAATATGTTTCGGAGTGGATGTTCTCCATCATAATTTGGAAACCGTAGAAGCAACGGGCCTCGGGGATTTGAACTTCACCACTGAAGCGCTCGACGAGGTTTTCGTTAACAATTCCGTCGGATGCTGCGAAGAATGCGAGTACGTGAGAGATGAAGTAGCGCTCATCATCATTGAGTCTGTTGTTCCAGTCATGAAGGTCCTTTGACAAGTCGATCTCTTCTGCCGTCCAGAAGGATGCCTCGGCCTTTTTATACATCTGCCAGATCTATAACCAATATACATTAGCACTTTACGCGTCAACGCGCCAAGACGCGAAACCTACCTCATGGTACTTGATGGGGAACAACACGAATCGTTGTGGGTTCTCTTGTAGGAGGGGTTCGTCGGCCTCTTCGGGTTTAATGGTAGGTGCAACTGCAATTGCCTTTTGTTGTTTGACTTCTTCGACGATTGGCTTCTTGACTTCGACGTCATCAGCAATTGGCGCGTCAACTCCGAGAGGCGCGTTTTCTTTTTCAGCGGCATGGAAGTCGAGTTTCTTCATGGGTGACTCCATTTTGAAGCCTTCAATGGCAGACGCGGCCTGTAACGCGTTTATGTCAGTACGAAGTCAAAGGAATATCAGGGATTGAAAGATTCGTGGCGACCGAAGAACTTACAGTCTTTGATGGAGTGATCTGAGAAGTCATTGTGATTGATGGAGACTAAAGAGGTTTTTTGTTTAGTATGTGAAATGATTGAGCAGAGGCAATTAAATGGTATTGACTTAAAAGATGTAGGAACAAATGGTGAATGCAGGAAGAAGTCGCGCTTTAAAGTAAAGTGTTCCATGCATTCACGTGATTAAAACTCGCGACGCGCTATTTTTTCTGCAAGGGCGGGCGCGTTCGCGTTCAGAGAGGCTGGGGACATTGACCACTCAATCTATTTTGTTGGGACCCACTCCGTACTAGAACCTGCGTTATCAGATCTTAATCCTTGTTGTTTGTAAGAAACGCGTGCGTTTTGGCAAAGTTTTGCTAATGAGTGGAGTTAAACTAGTAATGGTGATTCAAGAATTCGAATGAGCAGGCGGCAACACGGAATTCTAGTGGAGGATCAGGGTCATTAATGAGTCTTTATTATTTTTTGTTCATGCCATAAAAGATTGCAAATCCCCAGTATGCACATTTCGCTCCAACAATCAAACAAAGAAAATCGTGCCGTCATCATATCCCAATTATTAATCTTCCCAATCCGGCGGGCCCAATTCTGTTCTAATCAACGTCTACTTTTCTTGACTTTCGTACCAGCAACAGGTTCTTGTCTAGACGCCGGAGGATGACCTTGCTCAACGTCAGTTGGCCGCGTTCTATCACCGCCTCCACCATATCCAAACCAGCTGCCCCTTTGACGTCCCCCAGCCTCGTAGGGACTGACGGACTCTTGTCTTTGTACACCTGGTCGCGCGGGGTATGGAGGGGGTAGCTCATCGCCAAGTTGTCGATCGTACTTATCGAACTCGTCAGGATCCGTAGGATCAACCGATGGCGGACGCTGGCCTTGGGCCTTCAGGATCTTTGCTCCCTTGTCCCGCAGATGTCTTTCGAGTTCGAGGGCATTCCTGGTGTTGGCACGGAATATCGCATCGACAAGGTCCCCCAAGAATGGTACAAGTCCAACGGCGAAGTCAAGGGCGATATTGAGCATCATTTTGCTGCGTACTGCGTTTGGAAGTCCTCCATCAACTTTGTCGCATGTTCGAAGGACCATAAGGGCCATAAACACGTCAATGAAGTCGCCGATCCTGCCATGAATTAACAAATGACTAAGAAGAGGAACAAAAGACGCAACTTACATAGGGACAATGCCAATCACACTACTCCACCCAAACCTGATCCCGCAGAAATTGAAGAGACTCATATCTAGCCTATAAGCCCTACGCTTGACTTTGGTAAGGATCTTCGCGTCATGAGCTGATATGCCAGCAGGTATTGCCTTTCTTCTCCGCTCTGTCTTCTTTTTCGAAGGTACTCCATCTAAGCGGGATGCAGGGACTGTTTCGAAATATAGATCCTGAGATGCGTTAGATTCAAGAGCAGTTAGATAGGTCATAGGCAGTCTGGATTATCTTACCTCAGAGCCAAACTTATTTGCTGCAGTCTCCCCTAGGAACTTCTTGCTAACGTACTTTGCTAAGAAAGAAGTCATGATTGTTGTGTGTGTGTGTAAGAATGCAACACGATGGATGAATGTCGAGAGGATGCGACTACTTAAAGTCTTTTCAATGTAGATATGCCGCTTAGTTACCCAAAAGGCTTGCTGTGAATCGTCGTTTGCTCTTCAAGTTGATTGGCGGTCGTTTATCGACAAAGCGTTTCAGAAAGCGCTTGGTATCTGAATCTATTTTGGTATGTGTCAAGCCGACTCAAAGATGTGAGTCTTCTTTGGAATTCATTGAAAGTTGAAAGGAAACGAAATGATCTTTTTATGATCAGGTACTTAAGCTTTATCATTCCTCACCGGCAATTGGGCTCAAAGCTTGATTTTGGATTGATGTTGTTGAATCGTGCAGCAAGATTGCGCCCCCTGTCGTCAGACGTCACGCTGCCCAAGACTTGTACTAAAAGACCTTTCCAAACGCAAAGGGGACAAGGAGATCTAAACTTAATTTGCCGAGAAGGAAAAATGGGGTCTATTATGGAGTTCAACTTGCATTCAATTGGCTGGAAGAGAGCTCTGACATGTGGCTGTGGCGGCTGTGTTTGTGTGGCGCACCAGAAAGGGTGAATCATGCCCTCTTTTTGAGGTTCCAAGCTGGAGTCGGTAGTTCTTAGTTAGAGTACAGCACTGCCTCGTTTCTTCCAACTCTCAACCATCAACAATCAACCATCCAACCACACCTCTATATCTTCATATCTTTTGAGAAATTGGCTTCTGATTGTCGCGGGCATTCTATAGAGCTAATCATAGCTTGAATCACACAACCATCTATTGACTTTGCCACCACTCTTCACCCATAGCTCTTCAGGTTTCAGCTAGTTTGTGCCCCGAGCGAGCGTTGCTACGCGTCCCCCGCCCGACGTATACTCGAGTCGTGGATATGCTGGCAACGCAAAGACAACATGACCGACAGAAAATTACAGCTAGAAGACTGTAAGTACTGGAGACGTTCTGCATCATCACGGAGGGTGTCACTCTCACCATTGCCTCGGCACCTCTGGATGCTCTGCTCTACTTCCTACATCTAAGCCAGCTATACCATAAGACTCATAGACTAATACCGCCTCATGGCCAACAGGGCTGGACGACTTATGCGTCCGATTCATAATAAATGTTCCGCAGGGTGATCTATCAACAGTGGCACGAATATGCTTTCAAGTCGAAGAAGCACAATGGTATTACGAAGATTTCATCCGTCCCCTGGACCCCAACCTACCCTCCATGTCGCTTCGGAACTTCTGCCTACGAATATTTGCGCATTGCCCTTTGCTTTCGCACTTTTCCCAAAGTGACCATATGCGAGCCTTCGAGGAGTTCCTTATGTACAAAACTCGAGTTCCGGTGAGGGGCGCGGTTCTTCTAAACGCTGAACTGGACTCCGTCGTATTGGTGAAGGGTTGGAAGAAAGGCGCAAGCTGGGGATTTCCGCGAGGAAAGATTGCTAAAGACGAGGACGATCTTGACTGTGCTGTCAGGGAAGTGTACGAGGAGACGGGTTATGATCTGCATGCGGCAGGCCTCATTCCTGAGGATCGTCAGGTGAAATGGATTGATATGAACCTGCGTGGACAAAATTTCAGGCTATACGTATTTCGAGACGTTCCTATGGACGCGCGTTTTGAACCTCAAACTCGAAAGGAGATTAGCAGTATCAAATGGTGGCGGCTTTCAGATCTACCTAATTTCAAAAAGAAGGGCCAGCAACAGCACCAAGCCGAGGCTGCGGTTAACGCCAACAAGTTCTTCGTCGTTGCTCCATTTCTACCTCAACTACGAAGATGGGTAGTTGAACAAAAGAAGAGAGGCACGAAAAGGACTATCAGTAATCAGTACTTGTCTGCGGGTGCAATAAGCCATGACGAAGGGTTGACAGAGGATGATCAATTGGTCGAACCTGATGCGGACTTCGATACTACTGCTCCAGAATCTTTCGAGCGCGCTCAACGTGAAGAGGAAGCTGCTGCTGCCTTTACTAGTATCATGCAAGCTCAGCCGTCTAGCCAAGGCCTCCAATCTGCTGCTGCAGCTGCCGTCCAATCGTCGGGATCTAAAAGCTCAGGTCAACAGTTGCTTGACCTCTTACACAGCGCGCCGCCTACGAGTGAACTTCATCCCACTCAGTTATCTACTCAGGCTACAGCGACCCAGCCAATTGCGGAATCTTCTGTGGCTCCTCCGCCTGCTCATTATCAGCAACAACGTCCTCCTCAATTCCCAAATGTACCGCTCGCACCAAGTTATCCGATACCACAACATCAACCTCCGACCGAGACATATACATATCAACAGCAGGGAACGTACGTCCATCACCAACAAAGAGCTCCTGCTCCTCCCTCATATTACAACCAGGCTCGGCGGGATATTCCTCAGCAACAGCATCGGCCTCATCCAAATCCTCCTGCTCTTGTACATCCTCAGCCATTGCCTCCACATGTGCAGAAAGCTTTGTTTACGGGAGGCCCCGTACATGCGCATGTACGGGGCCTCCCGNNCGGGAGGCCCCGTACATGCGCCCATGGTTCCACCAGCCATCCAGCAAACATCTTCGCAATACCATCCTGCTACTTTGAGTAATAACCAGGTTCCTCAATTCCCTAATGTACATGCTACTATGGTTCCGCCTCACCAAAAACCAGCACCCCCAGCGCTTACTAGCCATTCATTGGCGCTTCTGAATGCTTTTAAGAATCGTGACCAGACAGTCGAAGATCATGCTCCCACCCAAAATCTTCCCTCAAGAAACGGAAACCAAAACTTGCAAGCTCTGCCAGTTGTACCGCAAGAACTTTCCGCGGATACTTCTCAACCCATGCAAACAACCATTTCCCAAACGACAATATCGCAACAAACAACCATACAGGAATTGAATGCCAGCTCCGCCAGGCAACCAGCCAGGCCACCTATTAGTGAAGCCCAACGATCGATGCTGCTAGGAATTTTCAAGAGTCCCAACACCCAACCTGCAAAGCCAGCCACCCCACCGACCGCAGCAAGTCTTCCGACATCTTCTTCGCCCTCTGCCGTGGAGCTATGCGCAGTAGAACTAGTTTCGCCGCCCGCTTCCCAATCTACCAGTGCTGTTCACAGGATTGCAGCTACTCATCAAGTTCATCACGTTACTGAAATGAGTCCCGAGTCTACCATTCCTTTCCGACCAATGGCAATCCTTACTCGGCCAACAAGTACGCACAAGGAGAACAGAGAAAATCAATCTCAAACTGGCCACACAATCAACCGGGGTACCGTCAGGGCTAATTCGCGCCCAAGCAGCATGAAGTCCTCTAAGCCGTCGCCTGACAAACCTTTCCAGCCACAAATCTTGAAAAGACCACAATCAGGTGGTATCATAACACCAGAAGCATTCATGATGAGCGGCTCATCTGCCGCTACGCCGAAGTTAGGTAGCGCTTCAACGACTCCAATAAATCTGCCTTTATCTTCCCAGCCACCCCCGTCGTCTAACCAAAAGCAAGCCCTATTGTCATTATTCGGCAAGTTGCCAGCCGTCTCCGATTCTCTACCCACTACCTCTTCGAACTTTGCAGGTGTGACAAAAGCTCCTGATGCTCCAAGAAACGCTGCAATCAAATCCAGAGTTGGTAGCCTAGCTTCAGGCAGTGGCGACATACCTTCACGACGCAGCAGCCAGACACCAATTTCTCCGGCTGACAAAGGCTTCTTGTTGAACTATTTGGATGCTGTTGCAAGCAGGGGCTATTGAATGGTTAGCTCACTTGTCTCACTTGTAGCATCGTTATTCCCTTGGAGTCTGATAGTATTGGGGGCGTCTTTGGAGGTTAACTCATACCCGGGTGCGCTGCCAGAGTTATATGGTTAATATGTAATGGGGATAGTTTGTGGGCGCAAACAATATTCCTTTTAAATCGATCAAATTCTACCTTAACCAACCTCTACAATAATCTCTACCTCATGTGTTTTCCATCGTGAACCCTGGAACAGAGCATATGCACAACATAGCTGTTGATAGTAGAAAAACGCTACCCTGCAAGCGTCCATCCAATCATAGCGATTCCCTCGATAAAAGCATTCTTACGTCATCAGCTCTACTTAATCTTTTGTATCCGTAGATGTGTAACAAACTTACATCTTAAACTCCTCACATCTACCATACTTGTAGTGAAATTCCATTCCTCAAGATTCAGCCATGAAGCGCATTCGTTCCAATAACCTCGCCCTTAATGTCTATTCCCCCCGTGCGCCTACGCCCCGCATACCATATCTCTGCACATCCTGCCTGCGAAAGTATTCCTCCTCTACCACAACTACCCAAATCCCGACAACGATTCCCGAAAGCGGTTTCGCGCATCTTTCTACCCGCAGATTGGTCTCCTTGCGCGGCCGAGACTCTACGAAATATTTACATGGCATGATAACCGGGCATGTGGAGTGGAAGGACAGGGGAGGATTCTATACTGCTTTGCTGAATGCGCGGGGTAGGGTCCTGAATGATGTTTTTGTTTATCCGGATCCCAGCGCTGGGGATGGGTCACTGGAGGGCAATTGGCTGATAGAGGTGGATGCGAAGGAGGTGGATTTCTTGGCGAAGCATCTTTTGCGGTATAGGATGAGTTCGAAGTTTGAGGTGAAGGTGG